>JAULBX010012544.1:0-101814 GCA_032358255.1 Heterotrichella gracilis | reverse complement strand
CGTACGATGGAGTTAAAAGCTTCGAACAATTATAAAGCAGACATCAGTGATCTATCGGCCGGTGTTTATTTTATTGTTGGAGAGAAGAATGGTGAGACGATCAATCAAAAGATCATTGTGACGAAATAAATTTAGTTCTTTTATAGGAAAGCTCCATCTTTAAAGAGATGGGGCTTTTTTTATTTTCTAAATCCTTTACATAATATAACATATGGAGATCTTAAAATTGTTTTCGGGTAAATGAACATTACTATCAAAGAACAATTTAGTGATTCTAAAAAGGTCTAATTATCTGATTGGATCAGGTGATTAAAAGATCATTCTTTACCTTCAAGCGCATAATTTAGCTTAAATTTACACAGTCAAATGCAAGAACTTGAAGAAATAAAAGAACTTCTGGATGAAAAATACAGTCTGTATAATACCAGTAAATTTATCTCACTAGACCCTATTAGCATTCCACATTTATTCAGTAAAAAAGAAGATATTGAAATTGCCGGATTTTTAACTGCCACCATCTCGTGGGGAAACAGGAAATCCATTATTTCGAATGCTACACAATTAATGGAGAAAATGGATCATGCGCCATTGGACTTTATACTAAATCATCAAAAAAAAGATTTAACCGCCTTTAAACCATTTGTGCATAGAACCTTTAACGGGAATGATTGTGTTTATTTTATTCAATCCCTAAAAAACATTTACGTTAATCACGGAGGGCTTGAAAATGCTTTTGCTAGTGCTAATTACGGAGAAGGTTTTAAACTAAAATATAGTATTTCCCACTTTCGAAACTTGTTTCTGGAGATCAAACACCCCACTCGTTTGGAAAAGCACATCTCAGAGCCCCTCAAAAATTCAAGTGCCAAGCGCTTATGTATGTACTTAAGATGGATGGTAAGAACTGATGCTTCTAAAGTTGATTTTGGTTTATGGAAGCGGTTAAAGCCATCCGATTTGTGTTTGCCTCTGGATGTGCATACCGGCAATGTCAGTCGATCGTTAGGAATACTTAAACGTACTCAAAATGACTGGAAAGCGGTTGAAGAGGTAACGGGCGTTTTAAGAAAATTAGACCCAAAGGATCCTGTAAAATATGATTTTGCCTTATTTGGATTAGGCGTTGATAAAGTTTTGCCTATTTAATCGATGCTCAAAAATCGCTAAACCTATAGCCTCTTAAGGTCAAAAATGTAAAATGTGCTGTTTTAGTTTGCAGGAAAAGTTCCATTCGTGTTCTCTTTTCGGCAGATTAGTGCTGATTCTTTTTCATGTTCTTTTGCTTGATCAAAAGAACCAAAAATCAAGGCTTACGAGAAATTACTCGAGATACTACGAGTCGCGTTTCTGCCGCAGGCGAAGGGCGCGCATGGTCGCTCAAATAAAGGAATTTGCATAGCGCCTGCCGCCTGCTTAGAACACCAGAAACGCGACTCTTGATCTCTACGTAATTTCTCGAAGGCCGGACACCAGAACCATTCACCATTACCCTTAATTATTATCTGTTTTTGGTATCGTTTAATCATAAATTTTACGCAATAAAAATGAAAAGCGACTTTTTGAGGATTGCCTATTTAATGCAAAAAAAAAGCGATAGGTTTTTCTATCGCTTTTAATTTAATGTTAGCAGACCTTAGGCTGTAATTTTATTTCTAAGGGCTATGACCTTTGCTGAAATCGATTTAAACTTCTCATCCGTCATTTCACTTGGTTGTTTAGCAGAAATCACTTCGTCGTAAATAGGCTTTAAATCGTTAATTAGATTTGCGCAATCCTTTTTTTCTTTAAAATCACCCATTAAATTTAGAAGATTTCCCAAGTAAAGTCGTTGATCCCATAGTACTTTTTGTGCCTCCAATTTTTTCTTTTCATCCGTGATATTATTTCCAATTGTACAGGTCAGATACAAACCTTCCACCCAGCTTCCTGCAAAAATAGTAGCGGCAGTGTATACTCTTTCATTAGTTCTTAAATAGGTATCGCTTTTAACGAAGATCTCATCTAATAATTCGAACAAACTGTCCTTATTATTTAAATTAGCTTCAGCACGTTGGCCGATCATGGCATTGAGTGAAGCCATCAAACCCAATTTATTACCCAGATTTAAAACCGTTTTCATATAATTTAAAACGTCAGAACCATTGTCATTCATCATAGCGTGGGCCATGTCGATGTTATAAATTCCAAGGTTAATACTTTGTTTAAATTCGGTATTATACTTCTCTACATTTTTAGTGGCATTTAAAATGGTATTATCATAGGCTAATTCCCAGGTTTCTATTTCCTGCAAAGTATTGGCCGGTGAAGGAATATTAGCAATAGTGAAGTCAAATTTAAACTTGGTGGTATCGTCCACAGTCACAGCGCTTGTATCTACAGAAGCCACATCAGCTGAAGCATTATCGGTATTTTCGGATTGTTTACCTCCTCCACAAGAAGAAAGTGATAATGCGATAATTGCCAATGCTGTTAATTTAGGTGTAATAGTCATGTTTTATATTTTTTTATGATGAGCAAAAATAATGTTATTTTTTAAATGGCAAGCATTTTTTAGGTTAACAAATCCTTGATTATGCCCTTTTGGGCACTACCATACAGGTAAAGCGACAGACGGTACATAATTCATTTTTATCGTTCACCAGGCGTATGTCCCAAATATGGATCTTTCCGTTTATCTTAATTGCAGAACATGTTGCCGTTACCAGGCCCTCTGTAACAGATTTGATGTGATTGGCATTGATCTCAATTCCAACACCAATAAACAGATCTCGGTTAATGACACACCAGGTGGCCACGCTACCAAGTGTTTCCGCTAAGGCCACGGAGGCACCTCCATGCAGTAAACCAAAGGGTTGTTTGGTTTTATGGTTTACAGGCATGGTAGCCTTTATAAAATCAGGTCCAATCTCCGTAAAGTTAATTTCAAAAAACTCACCAAGGGTGTTTTTATTTAATGCATTCACTAATTCGGTGTTCACTTCACCGTGCCAAATACTCATAAACAATATATCGATTTATTGGTTTAAATTTAAACAAACAAATGAAACAATCAATTCTTAAACTACTTATGTTCTTATCATTTTTTCAAATTGCCAATCCTTTTAAGGGACAAGCAAGCAGCAGTATTCATCAATTCAGCGCTAAAAACATCGGTGGTGAACAGGTAGATTTTAAGCTATTTAAGGGCAAAAAAATATTAGTAGTGAATACAGCCAGCAAGTGTGGTTTAACGCCTCAGTTCGAGAAATTGCAGGAACTACATACAAACTTTAAAGACCTTGTGATCATTGGTTTTCCTTCCAATGACTTTGCCGAACAGGACCCCGGGAATAATAAGGAGATTGAATCATTTTGTCAACGAAATTATGGGGTGTCTTTTTTGATGATGGAAAAAATTCATGTGAAGGGGGACAGTATTCACCCGATCTATAAATGGCTGACATCTAAGGCTCAGAATGGCGTGATGAACTCGAACGTGAAATGGAACTTTCAAAAATACCTCATTGATGAGGAAGGGCATTTAGTGGATATGGTTTCACCCTGGAAAAAACCGGACTCTCGTTTCATTTTGAAATGGATCAATACACCTCAGTCTTCAAAATAATATCCTTTGTTCTGTAAAGTGACATATTGAATACGGCAAATAGTCCGAAGGTTGCTCCCACACTCAAGTCAACCTTATTTAAAAGGAAACAAATGAGAAAAATAACGAGGTTAAAAATAAAGAAGGTGAAGAAAAGTTCTCGGCGTTTATAAATATGGAAATAAACCAGACGAACAAGAATGAAGACAGAAACCAGATCGATCAACAAACGGAAAAATAATTTTAAACTTAATTTTTGAAGCGCTTCGAAACCACTGATGAGCGGTTCATCGGCTACCTGAAGTAAGGTCATAAAATGCATCATACGTTGCTGCTTTAAATGCTATTTATTGGTGTTGTAATTCTAACTCCTTAATAGCCTGTTTAAAATTAACAAATTCTATGGCATTTAACTTTAAATACTCCACTAACCAAACATACCAGTTGAGCCAGGTTTCATAAGAATGTGAAAAATAACGATCATGAAAATCAATACCCATATAGTTCAAATTACAGGCAAAGGCTTTATCTATTTGCACTTTTGTAAACTCTTTAGCTTGCTCTAAATTAAGAGATTGCCATTTTTTTCGATTCTCAATGATCCATCCATCCATGAGTTGAAAAGGGAACTCCCACATATTTCCGATCTTATATGGATCTATAAAAGCTGATTCGGTGCTGTCAAAAGTGAATCCGGCCTGGTTCAAAAAAGAATAGGTGTTTTCGGTATGTCTAACGTAATGCATCCGTATTCCAAAACGATCGAGCTGCGATAATTTTTTGAAGGTCTCAAATTCTGTATTTATATCTTCCTGATTCTTGTACGCAATGCCGTGTAAACCTAATTCACAGGAGCGTTGCTTAATTTGATCCATCCATAACAAGGAGGCTTCTTGTGAATAATTAAGTCCCACACCCTTCGAAACGGAAATAAAAAAAGAAGAAGGGATGTGGTGAATATTATTAAAGGTGATGAGTTCATCAATGTTTTGCCATTTATTCTTAAAAAAATCTGACCAGCGAAGCGTATATTCTCTGAGTGAGATCTTTCCGGCGGCAAGTTCAATGTGCATGCGCATCATGTATTTCGGAATGATCATATCTTTGAACAGATGTTCCCAAACTGTAATGTGATCTATATCGTGTGAAATGATGGCTTTCATGATCGCCTAAACAGTTTTATCCTTTTTAAGTGTTAACCCAAGATTCAACAATGGTTTGATCTTTTCAACACAAATATAAGAATGTAAGTCTCCGCCAAATTCTCTAAAATACCGTTCAATAGAGCTATTCATGGAGCCTTCAAAATCAAAATAACTTAAGCCGAGTTCTTTCGCTTTTAAGATACTTTGCCACATGCAAGACACACCGGCACCATGGTGTTTATTAACGGAGTCAAAACCTCCAAATAAATAAACCGCATTAGTTTGATTGATCAGACAAAAAGTGGCGCCAATTGGTTTTTCGTTTTGATAAGCGATAAATGCAATGGAGTTGGTACTGTTTGCAAAATCGAAAATAATTTTTTTAAGAATATCGAGGTTTTTGGCCTTATCATTTCTATCCAAGGATTGAACAATTAAATCATATACCAAAACAGCATCGCTCGATGGTTTGATCTGTAGTTCATCCTTCACTGCTTTATTAATGCTTTTGCGTTTTTCGGAAGAGAGGTTATCCCATAATTCTTCTGTGGTTTTTGAAAGATCAATAAGATAGGTATACCGTATTTTGGAGCTAAAGCCCTTCCATATAAAAGGTTGCGAATCAATGATGCCTTTCGGTAAATGTAAACTCACAAATGGCGATTTTAATTGATCAAAGTAGTCGGCCAACAGTTCCAAAATATCTTTAGTAAACGAATTTTTACCAACCACCGATTCAGCAGGATTGATATACATCAATTGAATGTCAGGAGAAAAAGGAGGCGTAATGATAAAGCGAAATTTGAATTTCGTGAACACAAAATAAATAAAACAACCAATGATGTCTTCATTCTTGTTTAGAATGGCGCATTGTACCAGTTTATCTGACGGATAATTATTGATCCAATCTTGCGAATGAAAAAGCAGTCCCTGTTGAGAGACAAAGGTGCTGAATTTGGCTGCATGGACTGAATTTGTATGGATCACTTCAATTTTCAAAACAACTCTCTTTTTTTAAATTTTAGTGCGATTTCAATTGGTAATTTAGCTTTGTTTACTGTAAAATATGGCACTAATTCAGGACCAAAACCTCTAAAAAATTTCTCCACTCCTTTTAACATTGATCCTTCAAAGTCAAAAATTTTGCAGCCAAGTTGTTTGGCGCGTTCAATGCTTTTTTGGATCAAAAGATTAGTAACCCCACCTACTCTAGCGTTTTTGTTGACGCCACCAAGTAAATAATAACAAGTGTTTTCATCGTAAACACAAAAAACCAATCCAATCAAGTCACCCTTCAATCTGGCGGCCATGCTAAATGAGTTAGAATCGTCAGAAAAATTGAGAAAAATACGTTTCAGTTCCTGCTCATAGATATTTGCATCGGTAGCCGTTAAGGACTTGTAAAAAAAATCAAAGAGTTCAAGCTTGGTCAATCCGTTTATTTCGGTAACAAGTTCTTCTTTAATCGCTTTATTAATGGCATTTCTATTTTTAGAATCAAAATTGGAAATGATATTTTCCATTGAATTTTCTAAATGAATGCGATACGTGTAATTTGGTACCACCTTGAATTTATTCCAGATGAAGGGCTGAAAATCATTGATGGAACTAGGGAATGCCAGAATGGTTAATGCGGCGTTTTGTTGGCTTATAAATTGACAAACTTCATCCATCAATTCTTTAGAGAAATTATTCTTTGAAGATTGATTGCTGTTTTCGGATTTAAAGAACAAACCGCAATGAGGCGTGTATGGTGGAAGTTTGATAAATGAAAAGCCGTATTTTTTTGTTTTGAGAAAATAAAATCCGCCAATGAGCTGATGTTCATCTTTGTAAATGCCGATTAATTGAAGGGCCTCACCATAAATAGAAAGCCACTTAGAAGTGCCAAAAACGCCAATGTGCGAAGATGCGAGTGCTGCGAAGATCTCAGGTGTATGTATTCGCTTCAGAATCAAAATAGCTAGCTCGTTTTAGGAATTAAGTTCTCATATATTTCAATCATTTGCTGAAGATTTTTTTCCCAGCTATAATGTTCAATCACATGTTTTCTCGCATTGCCGGCAATTTTTTTATATAAGTCCTGATCTAACATGAGGGTTTCGATAGCCTGAACTGTTTCTTCAATATTGCGAATCTCCACTTTAAAACCAAGTGTTTCATCCCGCACAATATCTTTTAATCCCCCCACATTTGTAACAATCACCGGCTTTTCACAGGCCATGGCTTCTATCACTGACACGCCAAAACTTTCATACTCGGAAATATTGACGAGTACATTGATCATGTTATAATAATTTTTTACTTCAGAAAAAGGAATTCGTCCGGTAAATACAACTTTATCGCTTACATTTAATTTTTTGGCTAAAGATTCAAGATCAGACTTTACCGAACCTTCGCCTGCTATTAACAGTTTAAGATGTTGATATTTGGCGCTTAGCTGCGCAAAACTTTGAATAAGAATATCAATGTTATATAATTTCTCAATAGGTTTAATACTCGCCAGCACAAAATCTTCCGGATCAAATAACGATTGCACTTTCATGGGTTTAAATTGTTCTACATCAACACCAAAGGGCACAACTGTAACAGGCTTTTTTATTATATCGTTAATACAGGAAACAATGGTAGGAGATGTGGCACATAAAACATCTGCCTTTTTGAAATTATACTTTAAAATAGATTTGGCGATAAAATTTTTATTCGGAAATTTCATGACATCGGTTCCCCAGCTTGAAATAATAAAGGGATGAAAATCACTAAGTGCACCAACTAATCCGTAACTTGTGGCATAATGTGCGTGTAACACATCGGGTTTAAAATGTTTTATGATCTTTTTTAAAACAGTCACATATTTTAAATAGGCCAGTTTGGTGAGAGTGCTTTCGGCATTAATGGACTTCTCTGGTTCAAAAAAAACAGAAATATTGGGATGTGTATGCCAATCGTAAGAGGCCTTATTAAAACTGAATAAACCAATCTTTATGCCTTTGTTTGCCAAGCCGAGTGCCCACTTTTCGGTATGCTCACTGTGACTATCTGATAAAAGTAAAATTTTCATAAAAAAATGGAAAAGCCCAAATAAATAGTTGAATATGAGGGGTGTTTCATTTGCTTAGCTTCGACCTAAAAATAGAGATAATTCTCTTATCAATGATGAAAATAAGTAATTAATTAACAAAAAAAAAGGATTGCCATTTTATGGCTAAATACCCGTTTAATGGTTCAAGCAGAGGATGAACGGTAAATCACAAAACAAAAAAATACTCTTACCACCTTTTAAATAGATAGCTTATATTTGTGAATCTTGAATTCTTATTCCATCATAATTCCTTCATTTAACCAGGACCGATTTATCCGTGAAACACTGGAGAATTTAAAGCAACTAAAGCAAGTCGCTTCCGGTAAAGGGATATCGGTGGAACTAATCCTTGTTGACAACTGCTCTAACGAAGCTACCCGCTCTATAATTGAAGAATTCAGATCAATATTCACTGTTTTAATCATTGAACCAGATAAAGGACAATACGATGCCATAAATAAAGGCTTAAAAAAAGTAAGCGGGAATTTCTGGACCTGGTTAAATACCGATGACCTGATTGATATTGAAGGTTTTTTAGTACTCGCAGACTACTTATTAAAACACCCCGATACCGATTACATTTATGGAGATATTGCATACATTGATGAACATTCGGGCTTTCATAAACAAAGTAGTACCAAGTTACTGAGTTTTCATCAATTGTTATTTGAAAACGCTTCTATCAGTCAACCCGGTTCCTTTTTCAGAACAGACTTTACAAAAAAGATAGGAGAACTGGCTGCTTATCATTTCGCGTTTGATTATGAATATATTTTACGTTGTTTTAAAAATAATGCCAAGGTAAAAAAACTAAGTGCTACTGTTTCTCACTTTCGTTATTATACCAGCTCAAAATCGGGCAGCAAAGATTATCGTTTTTTAAGCGAACAAGTTCAGATCAATAAACTATACGGAGGAAAATTATTCTCAAAACTAAGCTTGCTTCTGCGTCTCCGAATATTAAAACGAAAATTAGTGAATTAATAACCGTATCATTTTTTGAAGAGAGCTACTAATCGGGTCAATGCATCTCCTTTCTTTATCTTTCTAATTTCACCGAACAAAGGATTTGACTCATTGAATATGCTGTGGTTCATAGCTTGTTCTGCATTAATTTTAAAAGCATGATAGGCTTTCACCTTAAAATACAAGTTTAACTTAAAACGTTCAGGCAGACTCAAATTAGTTCTAAAATTTTTAAAATGAGTGTCGAATATTAAAAAGTAAGCATAAAGTAAAGGTTCAATATAGCGGAGAATATAGTACTTAGAGTTGATGTTGGTATTAGTTGTAGAGTCTTTATGAATCCTGAACGTGCATAATTTTTTGGGAAGATAAGTTAAACCATAATTTGTTCCTAAACGCAGGGCAAATTCAAAATCGCAGATCTGTTTTAAATGA
Source organism: Heterotrichella gracilis (assembly GCA_032358255.1). Classification (NCBI taxonomy): domain Eukaryota; class Xanthophyceae; order Tribonematales; family Xanthonemataceae; genus Heterotrichella; species Heterotrichella gracilis. The sequence continues at coordinate 92,603 of JAULBX010012544.1, read as the reverse complement.
ATATTAAAAAGACCTAATTTTATTGCCGTTTCTTTTTTGAAGAAAATGAGGCTTGGTTCACCAATAAAATTCATGCACATGTTTTGCATGGCAATAGTGCCCAGTTGTTTTGGCGTAAAATAATTATCGGTATAATTACCTGTATTTTCAAGTGTTCGAACTGTTTGTGTATAGTATGTCTTCATTTCATTGTCGGCGTTTTCCGGCAAACTAAAATTCCGCTGACAAACAATTAGCTGCGAAGTTTCATCAATGGCATCTGTAAAGACACTTAAACAATCTTTGCTGATATAATCATCCTGAAAAACAAACTTGATCCATGTACCTTTGGCCAAAGAGATGCATTTATTCCAATTTTCAACCAGACCAAGATTTTTTTCATTCTTCACGAAGGTGATCTGTGAATGCATGTTGGCATAGGAATCTAAAATGGCAATACTTCCATCTTGTGAACCGTCGTCACAAATAATGATTTCGTAATCTTTAAAATCCTGATCCAGACAAGAATCAAGACATTGGCGCAGGTATTTCTCGCCATTATACGTGGGGATACAAATGCTGACTAGTATATTCTCCGGTTCTTTAGTCATGAGATCCTTTGATTAATCGAACTAATTTTATGACCTGACAATTGAACTGATACTTTAAAAGATTAAAACCATTTAATTCCGGACGATCGAGTTCTTTTAACTTAGAAAAATCTATGATCAGCTTCGTATTAAGTTCTTTGATCTTTTTTATATAATACTTAGCTGAAACATTAAAATTCATGCGCGCTATGGTGAACAATTCATCTTGGCGATAAGAAGCAAAAAGTATCTTCTTTTTGATCAAAGGAATTCCCTGAGCCAAATGATGATCGATGCAGTAATAATAGGGACTAAATTCACCTTTGTAGCCATTATTATCCATATAAGCAGACATTTGTAGTCCATGTGAAAGGAAATAGGCGCTTAGGCCAATTTCATATGTTTTAATTACCTCATGAATATTGGTTAAAACACCCTGCTTTTTAAAATACTCGGAAAGCAATGCTGTTGCTTTTTTGTTGAGCACTAAAAAGTAAGATTGAAGATGCGGTGAAACAGCTTCCGAGAATGTCATCCCTTTATAGTCCGCCTGATCTTGAGAAGCCCAAGCAGCGAATTCATCCAAGGACTTAAACAAAATACAGGAATCATTGACCAAAACCACCTGATCGAAGGAATGGACATCATATAATTGAAAAGCCTTGTACCACATGCCAAAATCAAAACCTTTATTCTCCTCCACTTTAAGCACAATACCCTCTTCTTCTAAAAAATCGAGGCTACTTTGATTAAGATGCTTTTGAGAGGTGAAGAGGACCACTTCAGAAAAATGATTTTTTAATTCCTTTAAATACACCTCCATGTAATAAGGTATATTTTTGGAGGTAAAGTATGAAGCAAAAAAACAAATAGATCGCATCTCAATCAAAAAATATTAGGGAATGGTATAATTAAGTTTAAAAATAAGCATACTAATTAATTTTACCCAAATTAAGCAATAGATTCTCCCATTCTGACAATAGCGTTTTTTTATCAAATTGATGCGCTCTTTCAATCTTTTGAATTTGGAATTCGATACTTCTATTCTCCTCAAATTTCATTTTAGTCAGATACATTTGCAATTGACTATTGATCGGCACAACAGATGCAAGTTCGTTGTTAATGATCTCAGAAACACCACCACAATCGGTCACGACTATAGCTTTATTAAGTGCCAATGACTCAAGGGTAACCAATGAAAAGGATTCAAACGTTGAAGTAAGCAGTAAGCCATCGGCTTGAGTTAAATAGTGAAGATAATCCTCGTAATTTTTGGTTTGAATGAACTGAACTGAAAGATTGTTTGATCTCATTTTTTCTTGAATACGAGAAAACAGTTCCTCATCTGATACAGAATGATACAGCCATCTGAATTCATATGGTAAGTCTTGTCTCTTTGCTTCTATAGCAATCTCAACAAACAAATCAGGATTTTTATTCTGATCAATTGTTCCGACCATGCACCATGTAAAAGTGGTGTTGACCTTATTTCTGCTTTTATTTAGAGAAGTAATTAAGCGTACATCAATAAACGGATGAATGATCTGTATTGGTCTATTTGCTCCGGCTTCAATGAGATGGTTTTTGGTAATTTGCGAATTGGCGACGATCAATTTTGGTTGATGCAGTGCTAATTGTAATTGATCAGTGCTTAACAAGGCGTACATGTGTTTTAATTCGTGGGAATGCAAAATAAACTCAATCTTGTTTTTAACTGCAAATTTTACCGGAACAGGCAATATGATGGTGTTAATATACCACAAGTGATCTTTATACTTTCTAAAAATCAAAGGCAAGTTGATCAGAAGTTTGAATCTGCGATTTATTTTAGCGAGGATTGATTTAGCTTCGCCTATGTCAATCACGTGCACATACACTAATTTATTTAATTGACCTACAAGACTTCCCTTTTTAAAACAAATCACCGTAACCGCATAACGATCAGCTAAATGATTGATAAAATGAAACAATAGAACTTCTGATCCCGTGTTGTCAAGAGATTGTGTCACAAAAAGCAGTTTCTTTTTTTCTCCGGTCATTTTGCTTTATCTGTTTCTATTAAGCTTGTACCAAAATTGATAAAACGCATCATACATTTTGTTAAGAAGAGGCTTAGAAGGAAGGTACTTAAAGTACTTTGAATTTCTTCCAGCTTGAAAAATCTCCAACTGAGTCAGTTTATCCTGTTGTTCTTTTGTAAAATAAGTTGCTTGAATCTTTTTCCGTTCACTTAGCATGGCCTCAAAGAAGTTTGGATCGGTACTCACACCATTCATTTCAAAAACAGAAATAATGAAATGGAGGTGTTTTTGTGTGGCCTTATGAACTAAGATGGACTTCACGAAAAAAGCATAATCTGCCGCAATTTTATAAGATTCATCATAAAAACCAATGCGTTCAAATAACTTTTTTTGAATAAAAGCACCCGGATGCCAAATGGTTGATACCATTAAATGGGTATCATCAATCAAATCGGGTAACACCTCAGGTTTTTGTTTGCCATCGGGTGATTTCATGAGAATATCCCCGTAGATGATCTCCGTATCATCCAACTGACTTATGACCTTGGCCAATACTCTGTTATCAAAAAGGTAATCACCCGAATTCAAAAACAATAAAAATTTACCGGAAGCCGCTGCGATACCTTTATTTTGAGCATGATAAATGCCATTGTCTTTTTCAGATACCCAATGCGTTAACTTATTGGAATAAGTCTCTATTAATTCTTTACTTCCATCATTTGAACCCCCATCAATGATAACAAACTCAAACGATGCCTCTTCTTGTTCAATGACACTCTTAATGGTTTTTTCAAGACCGTTCTTGTTGTTATAATTAATGGTTATGACTGATAAGTGAATCATTTCGTAAAAAGTGAAGAATAGACTTTATGCGTTTCAAGTGCACATTTTTTCCAGGTAAATGAATTCACCCAGTGTTTTGTTTGCGATTTAAGATCAGTAGTCGAATTGGAACTAAATAGTACCTTTTTAAGAGCCTTTTCAATTTCTTGTTTATCTGAAACATCAATCATAGTCGCAAAATTTCCTGCCACTTCCGGCAAAGAACTGCTATTTGAACAAATTACAGGACAGCCGCATCTGAATGCTTCCAGCACCGGAAAACCAAAACCTTCGTATTTTGATAAATAGGCTAAGACACTGGCGCTTTTGTAGAGTTGATTTAGCAAATGGTCTGAACCTTTTACCAATTTAATTTTCGAACTAAGATTATATTTTTTAATAAACTCTAATTCAGAGGGAGTAAAATCCTGTCCACCAAAACAAACGAGATCAAATTCAGATTGAATTTCTTTATTCTGACAGTATACCTGCAACAAATTCTCAAAGTTTTTATACCAATCTCGGTTACCAACAAATAAAATATATGGTTTAGCGTGAGGATAAGCGGAGATACTTTCTGCATCCACTTCACTGATTCCGTGATAGACCACCTCAATTTTATCTTTTACTTGTGGATATAAAGAGATCAGGTCTTTTTTAGTACTTTGAGAAACCGCGATGATCTTATCTGCTTCGATTATTGCTTGTTTTTTGTTTTTAATTATTTCTTTTTCTGCCTCTGAATTTGTGGAGTACAATTCATAGATCATGTCGTGAATGGTGATCACTTTTGGTGCCTTCACTTTAAACCGATGAGTGTAATAGGTTTCGTGAAGAATAGAACCGGTATTTTGTTCACAGGCCTTACGAGCCATCCATTCGTTCATAAAAAGGCGTTTGTCAATCAGGCGATTATACGAGAGCTTTTTTAAAAGAGGATTTAATGGAATTGAAAAGGCTTCGGATTCTTTGTTTAACAGATATTCATTTTGATGAAAGGGTGCAATGATCTTTGCTTCGCAGTCTGTAATTTGATTTAAGTGCTTCGTCAATTCAACAAAATACCTTGATATACCACCGTATTTCTGTAAATAAAAGATCTGGTAATCAAAAAAAACATTCATGTTAATGACTTATGAATTGAGCTTATTTTTTATGGCCTGAAAGTCTGATTCTAATAACGATTCACGATGCTTGCTAAATTTTGAACGAGACGGTAAAAGTCTTTTTAAAATACCCGGACGTTTAGCCTCTTTAAAAGCATATTCCACCTGCTCATCACTGAGTTTTTTTGTGGTAAATAAATGCAACCAGGAACCCTTAGAATAATAATTTTTATTGTATTTTTTGGCCAGATACTCCATACTGGCTTGAGAATAGAAAGCCACGTGCTGTCCGGTTTCAGGAGCTATGTACCACCAGTCCTCCAATTCTTTATTCGTTGAAGGAGTTAATTGCGTTGAAAAAATAAGATGATCTGAAAATCTTAAAACCTTTTCAATCTCTTCAATGGGATTAACAAAATGTTCAAAGACCTCAAAAGCGGTTACCAGGTCAAATTTAGTCTGCCCTGCATCGCTGATGTCAAAATGTTTAGTGAAAATATTTTCGCAAAATTTGTCTTCTCTGTAAAAATTAAAACCCGCATCGCGCATTAATCGCACAAACACACCATAACCGCCTGCATAGTCGAGCATGGTTTTTGCCTCCGGAAAACAAGCATCAATAATTTTGCTCACTTCATTTCTCAGGAGAATATTTCGGTCTAACAAACCAATATCTAAAGAAGTGATGGCAGAGCTGTAGGCTTCTTCAATCCAAATGGGATTTGAGGTCTGCACAAAACCACAAGCAGAACACTTCAAATAATCGGCCGGATATTTTTGAAGGATGACCTTGCTAAAGATTTTAACAGTTGGTTGATGACAGATCTTACACGTTTCCATACTCATTTAATATTCCCATTTACAATTAACAAAAACAACTCCTATGTCTGTTCCGGCATAACGATAAAGATCAGAGCCATTATCATATATTTCAAATTTTCCGGCGCTTGGTTTATCATCAATTAATTGAATGTTTGGAATGTGCAAGGCCACCGAAAAACGGTAGGTATTTGGTATAAAGGTGGTAGAAGGAATAAGGAGTTTAAACGTTCGTTTATTTTCCAGATCAAATTTATCGGAAACAGGCAATTGCACCGAAAAGATCCGTTTATCCATCATATCCGTAAAAAATATACCGAGCATCACGTCTTTTAAGGCTGCATTTTTTTCTACTGTTATTGAAATACACACAGGCTCATCGTGCGCAAAGCTTTTGCAGCCTTGGTTAGATTGATTAGATAAACTAATTTTTGTAATAACCAGATCCTTCTTTGCATCAGAGGGATAAAGATATTCTGTTTGATTTTCTTCCGAAGATTCGTTCTGATTAAAATAAGATCCAATGATTGTTTGAATGTTTCCTTGCTCCTCCACTCTGCCCTTATTTAAAAGGATTCCTTTATTACACAAACTCGAAATTTGTCCCATGTTGTGACTAACGAACAGAATGGTTTTTCCACTTTGCTGACTCACGTCTTCCATTTTACCAAGACTCTTTTTCTGAAACGAAGCATCACCAACGGCCAACACTTCATCCACGATCAAAATATCAGACTTTAAATGAGCGGCCACGGCAAATGCCAAACGCACATACATGCCGGAAGAATATTTTTTTACCGGGGTGTCTAAAAATTTTTCTACTTCACTAAAATCAACTATTTCATCAAACTTGGCATCAATCTCCCGTTTAGTCATTCCCATGATGGAGCCATTCAAATAAATATTCTCTCGTCCGCTTAGATCGCCGTGAAAACCGGTTCCCACTTCTAAGAGGCTCGCCATTCGTCCGGTGTATTCAATGCGACCGGTTGTTGGTTTTACAATTCGGCTTAAAACTTTTAAGAGCGTTGATTTACCGGCGCCGTTTCTACCAATGATGCCTACCCGATCGCCCTGAGAAATTTCAAAATTAATATCTTTTAGTGCCCAAAAATCTTCGTGTGAATCGGTGTTAGATGAAGAACGTAATAAACTCTTTAAGCCACCTGCAAAGGCGCCAACCAGTGAATTACTCCCTTCCTTTTGTTTATGGAGGAGATCATACTTTTTACTGATATTTTCAACAAGGATGGCTTTTTGACTCATAACTAAATATAATCAGCAAACGATTTTTCAAAATTAAGAAAGTATCTGATGGCGAAGATCAGAACCAGACAGGTAATACCAAAAGAAACAAACAGATAAATTGGATCATATGAATCAAAACTTCCATAAAAACAAAATTTGAAGGCGTTTAAAATATACACATAAGGATTTAGCTGATATAACACTTTGATCCATTGAGGTATGTTTAGTGATAAGATGTAGCTAGAGGTCATGAAGACCGGTGAAGCATAAAATAAAATTTGAATGAGGAAGGGTAAGATAAATTTAACGTCGCGGTATTTCACAGAAGCGGTGGCAAAAATTAAACCCAAACCAAAACTAAAGATCAATCCATAGGCCAGGACCAAAGGTAAAAAAACAATTTGCCAGGGTGGCAGACCTTTAAAGACAAAAAAGAAGATCAGAAAAATAACAAAGGCGATGAAAAAATCGATCAAACACACCAATATAGAAGAAAAGGGTAAGATCAGTTTTGGAAAATACACCTTGGTGAGAATGTTGGAATTAGAGATGAGAGAATTACTCACATCTAAAATGGCCGTGGAAAGTAATTGCCAGAAGACAACACCCGCAGAAACCATCAAAAACCGATCACCGAAATTTTGAGAACGATCGAGTAAATACGATAGGGAACCAAAGATCAAAATGTTTATCAAAGGGCGAATAATAGACCAGCCAAATCCCAACCAGGTTTGTTTGTATCTGACAAACACATCGCGAAGCGATAAATATTTGAACAAACCACTGTACCGCTTTAATTCCCTGAGGTTTAAAAAGGATCTGTCTTCACTGGTAATGACCGTCTTCATAATTAATTTATGAAGGTAAATATACGTTTATTTGCGATTTTATACCTCAAAAAGGCAGGACTTTATGGCCTTCGATTCAAAATAAAACAGCCTGATTTTTCTGGAGGTTCGGATCTAAAATCAGACTCCTTTGAGCTGGGATTTCATGAGATCCTCGTAATGTTGAATGATCTTGGGCCAGGAATAGGCCTCTTTTATTTTAGTGTAATTATTCTCGATCATATGTTGCGTTTCAGGGCTCTGTCTTTCGCTCATTTCGGCGTATTTAGAAATTTCCTGAGGTCCCGAAAAATAAAGTGCATCGTCACCTAAAACTGCCCGGTTAAACTCATTTTCATTCGCTGCAATATAACAACGGCAACCCATCGCTTCTAAAAGAGAAGGGTTAGTGCCTCCTACAGAATGACCATGAAAATATATATTTGAAAAATACCGTAAATTATTTAATAGGGTGTTTTCAAAAATGGCACCCAAAAAAGTGATCCGTTTGTCTTTTTGGTATTTATCTTTTAAATAGGTTCCAAAGGAATTATTTGAATTACTCACAATGATAAATGGCAAGGTGCTGGCTGAATTTTGAATACCATCCAGTATCATTTCAATGTTATTCTCAGGCTCCATTCGTGCCACAATCATGTTGTATCCAAATGGTTTTAGTTGATATTTATCTAACACATCTACCTTAGGTTCATCAAATAACTCGGCTCCATAGGCAATGTAACAAGGATCAATGTGGTACTTTTTATACAAATACTTTTTAATATAATGTGAATCTGCTACCAGACATTGACTATGGAGCGCTGCCCATTTTTCAGCATGTTTTAAAAAATACTTCACCGGCTTAGAATACTTAGTTCTTAACCATTCCAGGCCATCCATGTTGGTAATGACAATGGCTTTTTTAGGAAATAACTTCATCCACACCGAACTGCTGGTATAACCTAAATTAAGGATAATATCATAACCCCGTTTTCGAGAATCTCGGATGCAATTAAAATCATAAATGAACTGACCTATGGTACCAAGTGTTTTTTCAGGATCCACCTGATGAATGATCTTAACACCTTTCCATTCTGACTCTTGATATGGATGTGTATTGGAATTATAGACAGTCACCTCATGTCCTTTATTAACCAAGCCAAGTGAAAGCCATTGTGCGAGCTGTTCAAAGCCGCCGTAATGATTGGGAATACCCCTTGTTCCTATAATGGCGATCTTCATGGATTATCTAATTACATTCATTGAATGATCGTTTAATATAGCAAGAAAATTTGTCTCAAATACCTTACTTGTATAATGAGTATTAAAATAATTAAATCCCGCTTCACTCATTTTTTTTCTTTTTTCAGGATCTGTTATTAAATCGATCAAGGCCTGAGCGATGGTCTCGGCTTTTAAATCTTTTAATAAAATACCTCTTTCATCGCCCAAAAGATCGGGAATGGCACCAATAAGGCTGGCAATGCATGGCACCCCAAATTGCATGGCTTCCAGTAACACCAGTCCAAACGTATCGTAATTACTCGGCAATATAAAGATTCCAGCCTTTTTGAACTCGGCATATTTTTCTTCGTTGTAAAGTGATCCTAAAAGGCTTACCTCATTCACCAGATTTTTATCGTTGATTATCTTTCTTAAAAGTTCATAGGTCAAATCAAATTCATCGCCGGCTATTCTTAAATGAAATAAATGTCCTCTCGTTTTAAGCATCTCCAGAGCATCCAGCACTAGCAGAATTCCTTTTCCTTTTACCAAATGTGAAAGGTATAGGATCGTTACTGGGTTTTGATCAGCCTTATAATTATTTTGAGTATTTATAACAGGAATACCATTAGGAAGTATAATGGCTTGTCCCTCGTAAATATCTTCAATATCCTCTTTGAGGCGCTGAGATAAAATAATTGCCGTAGTATTTTTAAAAACAAAGCGATACAATTTAGTTTTCCACCGAGATTTTGAGGAAGCTTCTTTAAAACCGTATGTGTGCAAATGAATCAGTGGTTTATATGCAAAGAGTTTGCACAAACAAATGATACCTGCATCCTTATAAAACGAAAAACCATACGGAAAAAGGGTGATGTAACACACCTGATATCGATTAAAAAGTAAGTGATAAAACACACTTAAGTAGATTTTAATCGTTTTAAGATATTTGAGGAAAGATGCACTTTGTAAATTTTGCATCGATGAGGATGTGGACAAATTGACAAAAGTACAATCAAAGGAATTTATAATTAGAGAGCTGTTTTGAATGTATGATCCCACCATTGATACACCATGAATGGGCGGAGGTAATTGCAATACAAACAAGGCCTTTTTACGTTTCATTTTGGTCACCATCTATTCTTTTAAAACATAAACCAGGTTCAATTGTTTAAACACTATTAATTACTCAGGATTTTTTTAGCTTATAGCGTTCACTTTAAAGATTGATCATTATTCTTCCTGTCAAAAAATAAATAGGCGCTGAAAACAGCATTAAAAAAAGCAAAAAAGAAAATACCCTTATTACTTTCAAGCACATTTTCGGTGATGCATGTTACCGAAAACAGGATCATAAAAGACAGGTACAGAAAATTTTTTGATCGGAAAGCAATGTAAAAGCCATAAAGAATAATCAATAAAAAACAAAGTACACCCAAGATACCCGACTTGATAAAAAAGGCCAGATATTGATTATGAGCATCATAATTATTTTCAATGGCATTTTGAAGATTGTACTTATGATACTTTTGCATTAACACTTCCTTCTCGCTTCCTGTTCCATAGCCTAAAAGGGGACGTTCTTTAATTAATTCAACAGCACAAAACCAGCGATCGGCTCTGGCTTCGCCTCCATATATCGGATTGTACGTTGAATCGGCCTTTAAAAATGGCGTGAGTTGAACCTCATCATCAATTTTCTCCAAAAAACGATTCGAGATAAATGAACTTTCGCGGATCACTGAAAATAAGATCAATAAAATACTGATACCGGCAATTAACATGAGGATCCTGTTTTTAAACTTATCGGTATAAAACGGATATACAAAAAAGACGGTTACCACCAAAGTGACGATCACAATACGCGACGTTAACATACCCAGGCTAATAACCATGGTGAGTGTCATAAATAAGATCACTAATTTGGAAAACCAATGTCTGTTTAATAGTAAATAATAAAGACCAATAAAAATACTTAAAGCAACAAATAAAGATAAGTAAGTGGCGTGCATACCAATAGGCTGTGCAAAAAAATGGTAAAGATTTTCGCGAACAAACCATTCTTTAATAGTTTGCCCACTGGCAGTAAATTTATCACTGGCTACTTTGATCAAATAAAGACTGATCAGAAAAATAGAAGTGTAAAAAGTAATTAGTATGGCTTTGAATTTGAGAGGATCTAATTTAAAGGCACTAAAAAAGATGATCGGAACAAGTAACAGCACTAATTGCCTCTCAATGACCAACCAAGCTTCTTTAGTATTTGTTGAATAAGGAATAGTGATGACGCTGATCAAAAAAATGGAAGTGAAAATGAGAATGGGTCTTAGGTTTTTAATAAAACCCGAGCGTTTAAAAGTGAAAAGAAGAAAAAACAAAAAAGCGATCAAAAGTCCACTATTCATTCTGGTTTGAAGCGTGATGGTACTTACAAAAACCAGACATAAAATCAATTGGATGATTTCAATGAGCGAATAACCTTTGAGAGTTTGCAGTGAATCCCTATATCTATTGATAAAATTATTCATTTTTTTAATTAACGTTGAATGATTTTTTGTTCATCATCCATTTAATGGCAGTAAACAAAAACAAAAAATTACCTATAACATATCTATTGAACATTCTTCTTGGTTCTAACATTAAACGGTATAACCACTCTAAGCCGTTTTTTTGAAAAAACGCAGGAGCCCTCTTTTTTAATCCGAAATAAAATTCATACGAAGCACCCAGTAAATAAAAAACACAGGACTCAGTATATCCAAGTTTTAGTAACTTCTTATTTGTATAAAAGGCTAAGTAAGTCTGCTTGGGATCAGAAATACCAAGAAAAACATGTTTTATCTTCTTAGTCATAATAATCTGAGCCATTTCATCGGCTATCCCTTCCATTTTGGTATGCTCATCGGTATTAATAAAAGGAGCCACCAAATAGCTGTCACCAGACCTTTCCTTATTAAACAGTTCTTGTAATTTAGCATGACTCAACACAAATAAACAGCGGTGATCGGTATTTTTAATGTGTGAATACATGACCGGAAAAAAATCGCTGCCGGTTAAGCGCTGTTTAATTGGATGATCTGTTAATTTGCTTAACCACACAATGGGTTGTCCATCTGGCAAAACAAACTGAGAGGTTTTAGTAAACGTGTTTAACTCAGGATACTTTTGATATATACGAATGCCGTGCGCGTTAGGGGTGATAAGATTAAAAATTCCGGCAGAAGGATCAGAAACAGTATTTATGATCTCTTGAGCCAAGTGATCATAAGACATGTCACAGATAAAATTAAAACCAAATATGTTCGTTGTTAAACCCATTTTTATTTTAACAATCCTTTTACTATTCCTTTTACACCCCAATACATGCATTTAAAGGAAGGAAAAGCTCTTATAAATGTAATCACTGTTAAATTAACCAAAGCACAAAGCGTGTAGAAGATTGAAAAATGCTTCTTACTTAACAAGACCGCGGACATGTTATAGTAATAAAAAAATAAATATTTACTCTTACTTGTTCCTCCACTTAATTTATGATACACAACACTGTTCAGATCCAGCTTTAATTGATAGCCATGTTCCTGTAACCTTAGCTGTAAATCAAACTCTTCTGAATAAAGAAAAAAACGTTCATCAAAATATCCAACTTCCTGAAGTGCCTTGTAATTAAACATCAAACTAGCGCCGTTTAAATAATCAAAATCAATGTTGGTCGAGGTATTTAATACAGCAAGTTCTTTGTTCTTATTGATAAGTTTAGAGACACCAAAAAATTTATAGTGTTTAACACCCGAACACTGAATAGTGCCATTTTTTGGCAGATTCAGAATAAGAGACCCCGCAACGGCACATGAGGGATCTGAAATAAGTGAGTCCCTTAAACTTATTAAAGTTTTCGATTCAACAAGTGTATCATTATTTAAAAGCCAAACATATTCCATTTTTGCGGTCAAAAAAACGAGTTGTTTTAATACTACGTTATTTCCTCCGCCAAAACCGGCATTTCGTGAATTTTTAATTAGGTAAAACCCATTCTCCTTTTTAAATCCATTTATTAATTCATGCGGAGCACATTTCACTAATGGCAAATCGTGTTTTAAAAAATACTCTTCAAACTGTTTGATTGAATTATCAGCCGAACCATTATCGATCAAAAAAACATAATCATCTTTACCAAGATTTGGCAGTAATGAATCGAGACAGGCCAAGGTATCTGTAGCCCCATTCCAATTTAATATTAAGATAGCGGTGCTCATCTTACCAATAACAATTTAAATTGTGAACGAAGTAAACGATAAAAATTATAAGGCAAAAAGTTAAGCGGTAATTGTGAGTTAAGAAATTTACGTAGCTGAATACCGGCTCTCAATAATTTTGACTTATCCGACATCATACTTTCATGTCCAAATCGAATATAAGTACAAACCAAAGGTTCAGCGCAAAATACAAAGTGACAGTCTGCCAAAGCACAACGGAGCCAAAAATGCCAGTCTTCGTATGATTTATAACTTAGATCAAAGTCCCCTACTCTCACAAACACCTCCTTATTTATTAGAGGAGCACTTACCACCGTCATATTGTCTTCGATCAACAATTTTATAAGAGCCTTACCGTTTCCGGTAAATTGCTTAAAGGACGATTGCGCTTCTTTCTTTTTAGAATAGTATAAATTCGAAAGATCATCCTTTTCAAAAAACATGGCATTTCCATAAACAATATCGGCCTTAGAATTTTGAGCGAAACAAGCTAATTGGGATTCCAGTTTCTTCTTATCGAAGAGATCATCCGCATCTAAAAAACAGATAAAATCACCTTTGGCTAAGGTAATCCCATGATTTCTGGTAGAAGATAATCCGCCATTTTGTTTATGAATGTATTTTATTCTTGAATCAATTTTACATAATTGTTCTGCTACTTCTGCTGTATTATCTTTCGAACCGTCATCAATAATCAAACATTCCCAATGGCTATGAGTTTGTTCAATTACACTGTTCACAGCTTCTTTTAAGAAATTGCCATAGTTGTAACACGGAATTATGATTGAAACGAAAGCGGCTTCCATTAAAGTATATGTGTGTCCTGTTTTTCCTTAGCTTCAATTAAACAAATAAGTTCAAAAATGACCATTACATTAAAGAACTCGAAAAAATAATCGAGCATTAAATAACTGCCAACACAGGCTATGAGTAATAAAATAAAGATCTTATTGTGCGCTCGTTTAAAAAAGTAATAAACGTAAAAAACAACAAAAAATAAAAATCCTATAATACCGTATTCACCAGCTAATTGTGACAAAAAATTATTTGGAAAATGTTTAATGGAATGATATTCGGTTGGTAACTGACGCATGGAATCATAAATAAGTAAATTATTTTTAAAATAATAGCCGCTGCAATATTTTGGCAAACGCATGAACAGGCGGCTGCTATCTCTGCCCGAAAACTGATAAGCCAAACGAGAAGAAAAATTCCCCATTCCGGCACCAAATGTGGATTTTGAAGGATTTTCTTTTAAGAATTTAGCGGTTTGAAGTAAAGCTATCTTTTTACCAGGGCTCGACTTAATATCAACAGGATGGTAGGTTTTAAACTCATCAAAATTCTTTTGAAATAATTGTGCTCTATCAAACATTAAGATCTTTTGCTTAGAAGCACTGCTATCATTTACGTATTTTACTATTGTTGGCACACTCACTTTGAGCGAAGAATCGGTTGGAGAGGCAATGACAACCTCTGGCATAATTTCTATTTCATCATTTACCGATAAGCCAATTGTTTTACGCATATAGTTGTAATTCTCATGACTAATAAACACATACATGAAAATAATCAATAGAAGATTTGAAATTATCATAAGTCGTTTCCGATTTCCATTAGCAATAATGAGATAAACCATCAATATGAATACAAAAACCAGATTGATAATATTTGCAAATGAGATCACTGCGAAAAAAGTGGTGAGAAAAGCCATTCCATATTTTTTATGGTGTAAAAAATAAAGAGCAAACAAGGAACTAATTAAGGCATTGATGTAGGATGGTCTTCCGAATAAGCCGGTAATATGATCGCCAGTGGAAGCACCATACAAACCTTCTTGGGCCGTAAAGGGAAATAGTGAGTGAATCTCTATGCAAATCTTGAAATAATCAAAAACACATATGAAAAAATTCAATAACAGGAAGGCTGTGATGGTTGTGTTTATTTTTGTGAAAGAGCTCTGATCGACAAATAAATAGGTTTGATTTAAAAAAGCATAACATAAGATCCAGTAAAATAAACCCACTGCAAACAGCGTAAAATGCGCTGAACTAAAGTCATTATTCATCAGAATAAATTGCAAAACACATAACAATAAGATCAATGGATAAAACAGGGGCAATTTTTTACTAAATAATAAATTAAATTTTGGTCGTAGTGAATAAATTAAAACCAAGGCAAATACCTTTAAGTATACTTTATTGGAAGCAATACTGATAAGGAATAATAAATAAGGCACATCAAGCTTTGCTGTGATGTTATTAAAGAGAGTTTTTAATCGTTCAAGCATGTTCTTTGGTCGTTTTTTTGAATTTATTTTTCACTTCTGTATAATAAGCAATGTGTTCTTGGGCTGAAGTAACAATATTAAATTTTGTGCTTACAGTTTGTGCGGCATTTTTTGCATACATGACCTGTAGCTTGGTGTTTTCAAGAAGGTTAATAATTGTAGTACTCATCTCATCTAAATTGTCAGGATCAACTAAAGCACCATCATATTCATCCGTTACAATCTCGGGTCCACATGACCTTTTTGTGAAAATCACCGGACAACCAACGCTCATTGCTTCTATTACTGCTAAACCAAAGGTTTCGGAATAGGACGGAAAAACAGCCAGTGTAGCCAAAGAGAGTTCTTCAAACAATTTTTCTCTGGCCACGTGTCCCTTAAAAAAAACGGTAGTGAGCGCGGAGGAACTTAATAAATTTTTTAGTTCTTCTGAATGTCCTTTTCCAAAAACAATGAGTTCCGCTTCCGGTTTTAAAATGTGTATTTTATTCCATGCTTTCAATAACTGAAAGATACCTTTTTTTTTAATTAAGGTCCCTGTAAAAACAACTTTATTCGGCAAGCGTTCAATCCCCCTAATGCTTGCCGGAATAGGAATGGCATTATGCAGTACTTTTATTTCATTTACCTGAAACAAGTCTTTATTAATTTTGGCTGTATAAGCGCTAACAGCCGAAAGAGCATCTGCTCTGTTGAACAAAGCCCGGTCAATTTCCACTAATTTTGCTTTTGGATGTTCGTTCATTTCTTTGGCAAAATAGGTGTAAGAACCATGAGACTTTAACACAAGGGGCACTTGAAATTTTGGCCATTCTACCTTAAAGCCTATGCGCATGGCAAAGGTATTCCAATCCGGAATTTCAATTATATCAATTTGTTCTTTGTGAATGAGTTGGTTCAGAAAGTCAATGAACTTTTTATATGCTTTCTTACCATTTAAATTTCCTTTGATACTGTCGGGAATTTTATTGAAAATTTTATGAAAAATATGATCCACCCCTAAATAAAAATTGAAGCCATATCTTAAGCGCCAAACCATTACTCCTTCGTCGATCTCAAAATCGTTTTGACCGTATGTGTGAGAATAGAGTCCTGCCACAAACACTTTATGACCTTGCTTTACCAGTTCTCTGCTCAATAATTGAACAACCGTACCAACTCCTCCATTTTTTCCGGGTGGGTACTCATCGCATATAAAAAGCACATTCATAGTTTGGTTGTTGATTGGTAAAAAAGATCTGTTAATCTTGAGTTCTCCAAATTACTTGCTTAAGTTGCTTTAATGTTATTAAGCCACTGGCAAAACTGAGCGTTGTGTAAATAAAAACAGCTAAAGCCGTTCCAAAAATAACATTATTAATTAAAAGTTTAGGGATACAAATTGCGACACCGGCAATTAAAAAAACAAGTATAACACTTTTTAGATTCATTTTAATTTGTTTTTGATCGATCCATTTTAAGTATAAGATCACCTGAATGATTGTGCAGATTAAAAACGACATGGCGGAGCCAATTGAACTGTACAAGGGTATTAGCAATGCATTGGCGGCAATGTTTAGTATGGAAACAATCACTGTAATTACAAGTATTACTTTTAACTGCCCTTGAACAAATCCCATCGTCCATAAAAAATTAATGATCGCATGAAAAGGCACACAAATAGCAAGGATCCAAAAAGTAAGTTCGTTAACAGCACCATATTTATTATCGGTAAAATAGTCAATGAGAGGTGACCAACATGAAACAAGAATAATAGGAATAAACATCACCGCGAACATTTCCAATTTCAGGAAAAATTGGATTTCCGTTTTGTGTTTTTCACTTAATTCAGCCCCATTCTGAAACAATTTTGAGAACCGGGTCAACAAAACAGGGGCAATGATCAATAGCGGCAGTTTAGACAGTTCGAATATTTTGTAAGTAAAACTATATTCGGCCGTAGCGGCGGCTGTGCTAATAATACCAAGCAAAATCCAGTCAATGCGAGCCAAGGCTGAATCAAATAAAACCACTCCCAATTGTGGCAAAGATTCGAGAATAAAATATTTATATTCTTTAACCCGAAGTAAAGGTTTAATGCGACCGGAAATACTTCTGTTCATTAAAAAATAAGCCAAAACAAACTCAAAGGCAGAGGTAAGCAAATAAGCATAAATGACATTGTTAATCGTAAATTGGTGAAGGAGATACAAAGCCACTACGAGTAAAAATTTGATTGAATTGGTGAAAAGAGCAATAATAGCCAGCCTTTTATATGACTCTAAACCATTTAAACATAATTTAAAAGAATTGGCAACATTGGCCAGAGCCAGATTGAGAAAAATATAAAAAAACAGAGGATGACTGTCGTTGAACGATGGAATAAAAATCTTGACCATCACCAGGATCAATCCAAGAAAAAGACCAATGGCTACAGTATGAAAAAAATGAATACCGCTAATAACCATGATGTCCTTACCCTGGGCAATTTTTCTCACAAAAACCAAGTCTAAACCCAAGGAGGCAATAGCAATCAGTGTTGATCCAACTGCCATAGACCAATTAAACTCCCCAAAATCCTCTTTACTCAGGTATTTTGAAGTGATGTAAAAAATAATCAATCCAAAAAACTGCGTAACTCCCGTTTGAAAGGTATTCGAAGAGATATCTTTAATCAGCTTTTTTTTACCAAAAGTGCTACTCATATGCAGGTCACCAACACTAACTTGTTCAATACTATTTATTTATAATTTTATAAATTAAGCAAATGGACTTACATTTACTTCTAAAATTTAAGGTCTTTTAGCGTTTAAAAGAAGTAAAGTTAAGTTTCATGATT
The DNA here is from genome assembly GCA_032358255.1 of Heterotrichella gracilis. Classification (NCBI taxonomy): domain Eukaryota; class Xanthophyceae; order Tribonematales; family Xanthonemataceae; genus Heterotrichella; species Heterotrichella gracilis. Next base: position 74,606 of record JAULBX010012544.1, on the reverse strand, counting down.
GAATTTAGATTAATTTTGCCTAGCCTTTAATAACATTTAGTTAACCATTGACTCAAAACAGCGCAATATTTGATAAGGATGCTTTCACTTTAGAGCATAATGAACAATTAGTTGAAGCTGTTGAAAACAGGCGACGGAGTTTTCTCTTCGCTAAAAGAAGTATCGATATTTTTTTCTCTCTCCTTATTGTAGTCCTTATTTTGAGCTGGTTAATGCCCATTTTAGCCATCCTCATCAAAATTGATTCAAGAGGTCCAATTTTCTTTAAACAAAGACGAACCGGCTACAGAGGAAGAACATTTAACTGCTTTAAATTACGCAGCATGCAGGTGAATAAAAAAGCCAATGACCTTCAAGCTTCTATCGATGATCCGCGCATTACCCGCATGGGCAAATTCCTTAGAATCTCCAATTTGGATGAACTTCCTCAATTTATCAATGTGCTTATTGGTGATATGTCCATCGTTGGTCCACGCCCCCACATGTTAAGCGACTCTGAGTATTTTGCCGAGATCTTCCCAGGCTATTATAACCGCTATTTAGTAAAACCAGGAATCACAGGATTGGCTCAAATTAATGGTTTCAGAGGACCTACTCCTAACATTCGATCTATTTATAAACGTTTGCAATGGGATTTGTATTATGTTGAACATGCTTATACCGGCATGGATATCCGAATCATCCTTCTCACTGCCCTCGAAACCTTAAGAGAAGCTCTTAAAGTAAAGATCATCAAAAAAATGCCGTTCAGCAGAGGTCGTCAAAACGACTAAGTGCATTTTTTTTAAAACTATTTCTTCCACATTTTTCACGATTGTATTCAATAAGCGTAAATTTGCAAATGCACACGCTCGAACCATTTTATAACTGGCAACACCTGTATATAGCGGCTGAAGACCCTGACTCGCCTTTTTATGGAAGAGAATACAGTGAATTTGAGTTCAGCAACACCATTTACAATTTTTACATCCACCCGCAGTGGGACGATATTGGAAGCGAAACCTTATACATTAAAATACTCTTTGTTGATTATGAAGAAAAATACGCCATCATTGAATTAATTGGGGAATGGAATGATGCTATTAATAATGATATCATGTTATTGAAACGCGATTTTATTGATGAACTTAATTTTATGGGAATCAATAAATATATTTTAGTAGGTGAAAATGTGTTGAATTTTCATCAAAGTGATGACAGCTATTATGAAGAATGGTTTGAAGAAAATGGTGATGAGGGATGGGTCGTCCTTTTAAACTTCAGAGAACATGTTTTAAAGGAATTTACCCGAGCAGGCCTAGATTATTACCTCATTAGCGGAGGCGAACTGGATGATTTTGACTGGCGTAAATTCTCGCCCGGACAAGTGTTTGGGAATGTATGTAAGATCATTCAGAGGAGACTTAGTTGATAGTTAATAGTTGATAGTTAATAGTTAAAGGTTATAAGTTTATGGAATTTATAGAAGAGGCTTTATTAGAATACTGCGAAAATCATAGTGAGAAAGAATCTCCTTTACTTTTACAACTTAATCGTGAAACGCATTTAAAAATTGGAAGTCCACGCATGTTGAGCGGACATTTACAAGGAAGGTTTTTAAGTTTTTTATCGAAATTGATCTATCCAACTCACATTCTTGAAATTGGCACCTACACAGGTTATTCAGCACTTTGTTTAGCGGAAGGCTTAGCAGAAAACGGAAAACTGATCAGCATAGATCCCAATGAAGAAACTAATTTTTTTGCCGACAAATTTATTCAGAATTCGCCTTTTAAAGATAAAATTGAGTTAAAACAAGGTCTTGCTCAGGAGATCATTCCAATCCTGACACAAACATTTGATCTGGTTTTCATTGACGCCGATAAAAAAAATTACGGCTTGTATTATGATCTGGTAATTGATAAAGTGCGCTCAGGTGGATTGATCATAGCCGATAATGTTTTATGGAGCGGCAAAATTCTAGACACAAACAAAGATGCCGATACTCAAGCCATTCACGATTTTAATTCGAAGATAGCATCCGATAAAAGATTAAGTCCCTTATTGTTACCTGTGAGAGATGGTTTGTTGTTGATGCGGAAGAGTTAAACCGAACTATTTCTTCAGATCCACCAAAATCAAGCTTTTATCTGCTCTGCGCCCTTCATCTTCGGTACAATTTTCATTTATTATTTCCATGGCATTTAAATGAAATGGTGCGATTTGTAAATTAATTGGACGCCATTCGCCTGCAAGAATATTTGTATTTTGTTTCCTATCCGTATGAGAGGTTGTTAAAAGATAATGAATGTTGTGTTTTTTTAAATTTTGAATACTTGCTAATACCTGTTCGTTCGAAAGATGTATGAAACAATCTCTGCACAATACCAAATCTACTTTTGGCAGTTCCCCAGAAATTATATCGAGCTTTTTAAATTGAATGGTATCTCGCCCATAACGTGATTGATTTTTAGCGATAATCGCTTCCACAATATCACCGCCAGTATAATTGATACCACTTAGATCTACTCGTCTCATCCAATTAAAATCACCACATGGCAAATCCAACATAGAATTAACCTGATATTTCTTTAAGATTTTTGGGATTTCGGTAACAATCACTTTTGTTTGATCTTGGTTACTTCCAGCTCCTGAAGCACTTTCAGGATCACCCCAATAATTACTTTCATATATGTAGGTAAACACATTTTCAACCGGTTTATCCTTCACCTTATTCCGGTGCTGCCAGTTGGCCCATTTGGCCTTGATTAAATTTATAAAATTCTTACCTTTTTTAACTAGCTTCTTTATCATTTAAATCAATTTTGTCTAAAAGTACATTATTTTCCTAAACTTAACTCCTTCTTCAAAAATGGCGCCGTATAACTGCGTTTTTCTTTCGCTAAATCTTCGGGCGTGCCCGTAAATAATACTTCTCCACCACCTCTGCCGCCTTCAGGACCCATGTCAATAATATGATCGGCTACTTTGATGATATCTAAATTATGTTCAATCACCAACACCGTATTGCCATTATCAACTAAACGATTTAATACCCCCAACAATATCCGGATATCCTCAAAATGCAAACCGGTAGTTGGTTCATCTAAAATATAAAAGGTATTGCCGGTATCGCGTTTACTTAATTCAGTCGACAATTTTACCCGTTGAGCTTCTCCGCCGCTTAAAGTGGTCGCTTGTTGTCCTAAGGTGATATATCCTAAACCCACATCTTGTAAAGTTTTTATCTGACGAAAGATGTTTGGAACATTCTCAAAATACACACAGGCCTGATCAATGGTCATGTTCAACACATCGCTAATGGATTTTCCTTTAAAACGTACTTCCAAAGTTTCACGATTATAGCGTTTACCATTACACACATCACAATTCACATACACATCGGGCAAAAAATTCATTTCAATGGTCTTCACCCCTGCTCCACCGCAAGTTTCACAACGACCGCCTTTTACATTAAAGGAAAAACGTCCGGGTTTATAACCACGAATTTTTGCTTCGGGAATTTCTGAAAACAAATTTCGGATGTCAGAAAACACATTGGTGTACGTAGCAGGATTACTGCGCGGTGTGCGACCAATGGGCGATTGATTGATGTCTATCACCTTATCTACAAAATCGATACCTGAAATAGATTTATAGGGTAAAGGTTTTTTTTCTGAATTGTAAAAATGTTCGGCTAATAAAGGATATAAAGTTTCGTTGATGAGGCTACTCTTTCCACTGCCACTTACTCCGGTCACGCAAATAAATTTTCCTAAAGGAAGATCAACTGTGACATTTTTCAAATTATGTCCGGCGCAGCCTTTTAAGGTAATTTTTTTACCATTGCCTTTTCTGCGCGTCTTAGGTACTTCAATGTTTAATTTACCGGTAATGTATTTGGCCGTCGTAGTATCAAATTTGATCATTTCTTGCGGAGTGGCTGCAGCCACTATTCTTCCGCCATGCACACCGGCTCCCGGACCAATATCGATCAGATAATCACTTTCGAGCATCATGTCTTTGTCGTGCTCTACTACCAAGACACTGTTGCCTACATCGCGTAAATTTTTTAAGGCCTGAATCAAACGCACGTTGTCACGTTGATGCAAACCAATGCTCGGTTCATCTAAAATATATAAAACGCCTACTAATTGAGATCCAATTTGAGTGGCCAGACGAATACGCTGCGCCTCCCCGCCACTCAGTGATTTAGAAGAACGGTTAAGTGTTACATAATCTAAACCCACTTCTACTAAAAACTGAATTCTTGCTCTAATTTCCTTTAATACTTCAAGGGCGATGATGTTTTGATTTTTATTCAAACGTTTATCCAGATCTTTGAACCACTCACCCAGCACCGAAATATCCATCTCAGCCACTTCGCTGATATTTTTTTTATCTAATTTAAAATACAAGGCCTCTTTTTTTAAACGAGCCCCGTTACAGCTTGGACATATTTTTTTATTAGTAAAGCCTTGAGCCCATCGTAACATGGCAGGACTTGGATCGTCTTCTGATTGACGCGTTATAAAGGTAGCGATGCCTTCAAAATTCGTATTGTATGATCCCGCTTCAGTAGTCACCACAAACATCTCATCACTTCCATATAAGATCACATTCACTGCTTCATCGCTGATATCTTCAAATGGTGTTTCTAAATTAAAACCAAGTGTATTTCCTATCGCCTCTAATTGTTTGAAGATCCAGGTACCGCCGCCTTTTTGTGCACCAATTGGGGCAATGGCACCTTTGGCAATGGATAGTTTTGGGTTGGAAACAATTTTAGAAATATCAATTTCAGACACCTCTCCCAAACCATTGCAATTGGGACAAGCACCATAAGGCGAATTAAAAGAAAATAAATTAGGAGCCGGTTCATCGTAGGAGATGCCGGTAGTTGGGCACATTAAAAAGCGGGAGAAAAAACGGATCTTCCCAAAACCATAAGTCGGCGTTTTTGTGGTTTTAGCTGCGGTTTTTTTTGTTTTGACTTCTTCCACATGTTCAATCACCATGATGACGCCTTTGCCGTGTTTCATGGCCACTTGCAGAGACTGATATAAACGTGCGCGAATGTCGGGTGTAATTTCCAGACGATCGATCACCATTTCAATGTCGTGGATCTTATAACGATCGACCTGCATTTTTGGAACGATGTCCATGATCTCACCATCAATACGCACTTTATTAAAACCCTTTTTGCGAATATCTTCAAACAACTCACGGTAATGACCTTTACGACCCTTTACCACCGGAGCTAAGAGATTTATTTTTTTTGCGGCATAATCCTGAATGATGAGATCTACAATTTGATCATCGCTGTAACGCACCATTTTTTCGCCGGTATTATAAGAATACGCTTCCCCTGCACGTGCATACAACAAACGCATGAAGTCATAGATCTCAGTAATAGTGCCCACTGTAGAGCGGGGATTTTTATTGACAGTTTTTTGTTCGATGGAAATAACCGGACTTAAGCCCGAAATTTTATCGACATCGGGACGTTCCATATTCCCTAAAAAATGACGGGCGTAAGAAGAAAAACTTTCAATGTAACGGCGTTGACCTTCGGCATAAATGGTATCAAAGGCCAGTGAGGACTTACCGCTACCGCTTAAACCGGTGATCACCACCAGTTTGTTACGAGGAATAGAAATGCTTAGATCTTTTAAATTGTGAGAGCGTGCGCCCACCACTTCAATATTTTCTTCTTCTATAAGTTCAGATATCATAAAAATGCTGTGAAAGCCTTAAACAGAATAGTTCAAAGCGAACAACTAAAATTACTCTGCTCAAAGGAATTAAACAAGATTATTTACAATCATTAACGAAGGTTTTTACAAAAACCAATTTCGATTTCAAATAAATAGCGTTCTGTGATTTTAATGTTAAATCGGTCCTTTTTTTTTGTAAATTAGATAAAAATAAATCCCAATGAAAACAATTATCTCAAAAATTAAGCTCACTTTCTTGGTCATAAGTTTCACGTATTTCACTTCTCAGTTGTACGCTCAAACATTAACGGCGGCTAATTGTGCGCCTGTACCTGGAGATTCGCTCGCCTTTCAAAAAGCAACTTATTCAACTCCCGGACCGGCTGGAGCAGGACAGTTTTGGGATTTCAGTCATCTTGTACACGATGGTGTACCAATTATAGAAAAATATTCTATTCCAACTGGCCTTCCAACAAATACCCTATATATTATCCATTCGTCGAATCTTAAGTTAACAAAGCAAGGGTTGGATTATTATTTAGAGTCTGATTCAAGCGGCCTCTACTATCTAGGAATGACTGGGAACATAAACCCCTACCAAGGCACCATAACCCCAGTTACTAATAGAAACGTTATTATTAAATTTCCATTCAATATCGGAGATTCTTCTTCAACATCTACTATTATTTTGGTTGGAAGCTCTTATCAGTACCATATGGTTAAAATAAAAGCAGATAGTTATGGCACCTTGGTAACACCTTGTGGCACTTATACAAATACACTTCGGATATATAGGTATGACGATCTCGAAAAAAGTGAAATGACTCAACCTGCTCATGGTTTAAAAATTAATACGGCAAGTTATGAGTGGTATAGTCCTGGTGTTCATGGCCCTATTCTAAGTATATATTCGAGTACAATTTACGCATACCAAAGCCCAACAACATATAATAAATGGTCAATTATTTATAACGATATTAAAAAAACGCCGTTAGGGATTTCCCATAATTCCATCACTGAATTTTCGGCCTTTAGTTTTCAAAATCCATCAAAGGAACTTCTAAATCTGGAGATAGAAGAAAATACCAATTCAAGCTACGTGGTTCATATAATAGATCTTTCAGGTAAAACACTTATTAGTACTACTTTTTCAGGAAAGACATATTCAATGGATATATCAGCTATTTCAGCGGGTATTTATCTTCTGCAAATTAAAAAAGAGGATGGAAGCATTGGAAGAAAAAAACTCATCATTGAAAAATAAGTTTTATAATTTTAATTGGATGGGTGTCTACAAAATACTCAGTGTTTTTTTGCATAAAAGGATAATTAGAATTCAGTATCTTTAATCTTTCATCATTAAAGACTAATACATGAATTTCAAACGCATTCTATTACTGCTCATTTTTGCCGAAGTACTTTCCTTCAGTTCCTATTCAAATCCTGGTGACACCACCTGGGTAACGGTGTATAATTTACGTAAGATCACGCAATATGGCAATTACGATACCACGGCCGTATTTCCAACAGGAAAAAGATACCGCAAAATTCGTCTGCATTATATTTTAGGAAGATATGCCTGTGCCCCGGGCTCACAATATTGCGGCTCCTGGGATTATACCACCCAAATTTTTGCTAAACCGGCCAATGCCGATACGGTTGAAATTGCACGTGTCATTACACCTTACGCGACGGATTGGTTATCACAAAACAGGAAACACGATTATGTGGTGGAAGTCACCGACTATGCGTCAATTTTAGAAGGAAGTATTGGTATGCGTTATAACTATTCGGGTTATTCGTGGGGATTTACACTCACTCTCAAATTAGAATTTATTGAAGGGGTGCCACCAATGGATGCCATCAGTTCGAAAAACCTTTACCGTGGTTATTTCCCTTATGGAAATGCGGCTAACTCCATTGAAAATTATTTAACAGCGAAACAATTTTCTTACACAGCAACAACCGGAAAAACGTTCCTAAAAAATACCGTTAGTGGTCACGGTTCAGATGCTCAGGGATGTTCAGAGTTTTGCAGTAAATATTATCAGTTAAAATTAAATAATACCAACATCGCTCAAAAACAATTATGGAGAAATGACTGTGGCATCAATGAAGTATATCCTCAAACCGGAACCTGGGTCTTTGACCGCGGCAACTGGTGTCCGGGCGCTGTGGTATGGCCTATTTATCACGATCTGAGTAATCTTACCACAGCCAACTCCACCTTTACCTTGGATGTTGACATGGAACCTTATACCATTTCGAGTCCCTCAGGTGGTTATGAATTTCAAACGCAATTAGTGCAATACACGGCGCCTAATCATAGTCTGGATCTGTCTATTGAAGACATTGTCTCTCCATCCAAAAATGAAAATTATTATAGAGAAAATCCGGTTTGCATGAACCCGGTGATCAAATTTAAAAATGTGGGTACAGATACTGTTAAAAAAGTGGTCTTTAATTATGGACTTAAAGGAGGAACTGTGATGACACATACCTGGACCGGATCACTTGCCTTTTTAGAAGAATTAACGGAAGTGTTTCCGCCATCTACCAACCTATTAACAGGAACCACCAGTGCCGTGTTTGAAGTGTCGCTTGTTTCTGTGAATGGCACCAATGATCAGAACACTTTTAATAATACGTATCAATCGCAAACAACGCCTGTTGCCATTTATCCCAAAGACTTTATTGTAAAAATGTTTACCAATAAAGGTACCGATACCATTACCGGTTTTAATGAAACCAGATGGAAATTAGAAGATCAGAATGGATTAATTATTGCTCAAAGAGTCAACCTCACAAACAACACCGTTTACCTGGATACCATTCGCAATTTAAATCCGGGTTGTTATAAAATGACCATTGATGATGCCGGATGTGATGGTTACACCTGGTGGTTCTATCCCAATTATCCAGTTAATCCGGGTAATGGCGGACTACGTTTTGATTACATCAATGCGAATAATACCATTGCCAATTTTCAAGGCGATTTTGGATGCAATTATACCTCTTACTTTTATGTAAAGGCGAGTCCACCACCCAATTTGGTGGGAATCAATACAGAAAATCTCCTTCCTAATACCATTGAACTGTCTCCTAATCCCGCATCAGATCGGGTGTATGTTAAACTCGATCTAAACCAAAAACAAAACATTGAATTAAAATTGATGGATATTGGCGGGAGGGTGATTTTACAAAAAGCCATCAACAATGTGATGGCCGCTTACGAAACATTGGATGTACAAGAACTCAATTCGGGGGTGTATTTTGTTTCGATTCAGTTAGAAGATGGTTCAGTGATGACTAAGAAGCTGATTGTAAATTAGTAATTAAACTTTACTATTTTTGATTAAAGCTACTAGTTAGCTTGAAAATCAAAACCATCGACTGGCACTTTAATACTTCTCCAACTTCTCACTAAAACTAAGATCGCGCGTAGCGGCATGGATCTTAATATTGATAAGAAGCTCGTTGCAATCGGCACCTAAGGTGGCTACCTGAATTTTATGAATAAGAGCATACACCGCATCACTATGTCCTTCAACCACTGTTTCAAAGGGACATACTTTATAATGTAAGCCGCTTTCGTGGATGAGGGAGATGGCCTTATCTACCAGGTCATAACGGTTTCCCTTTGCCCCAATGGGCAATAATTGTATAGCAGCATTAATTTGCATAAGACGTTTTTAATTAAGTGTGAGTTGTGATAATTTTAAGGACATGGTGTTTACCAAACCTGTTAAAGCCTTTTCGGCCATTGATCGAATGATGGGATTCAGATCACCCATCAGATCGACCTGACATTCGCCATTAGTTTCAGCTTCACCAATAAAACTAACCTTTAAACTAAAATTAAATTTGGCTAAACCTTCGCTTGAAAATAAAATTCGCTTATACGGATCCTTTTCAATCAACTTAATGGTCATGGGTGTAATTCCCTTGATATTAAACGAACATTGGTCTCCGCTGTATTGAAAGTTCTCCACTTTATCTTCCGGTAAAATGGAAGCAAAGTTTTTAAAATCAATTAAAAATTCAAACAAACTTTTTAAAGATGAGGCGGTTTTATTTGTCTCGCTAACAATGGTAAAGGCAGCCACAGCTTATTTGTTTAAAATTTCGTATTTCACTAAAAAGCTCGATCTGATCTTTATTTTTTTGAAAGACATTTCAGCACCCGAATCTTCTGAGGTTCTTTCGTTGCTCATCATTTGAACTGATTTCATCATTGGTCTCGGCATAAAGGTACCCTGTTCCACATAATTATCCATTTCACTTATTTGAATAGGTTTACCGGCTTGTTGAGAAAGGGCAGCCAATAAATAATCGACCTTTTCTTTAGCAGCTTTAACAGCCTTAATACGATTTTCTTTTTGTAGGTCAATTATTTTTGAATGTGTGTAGCGAGATATATAAGCATCGTAGGCATTGATCTTATCTAAACGTTCATACACTTTCGCCAGCATATCGGTTCCGCCTATTTTGAGGGTATACGATTTATTTACCAGGACATCTTTTTCTGATTTACGAACCTTGCCATAATCAGCATTTGCTGAATTCAAACTTAAGTTTGCCAGATCAATTCCCAGTTCTTTGAGATTTTTTTTAAGATCGGCTTCTTGTTTATCGATGGTGATCTTCTCTTTACCATCCATGCGTTCCATTAAGGTGATGCTGATGTAGATCTCATCGGGAACAATTTCTGTTTCTGCGGTACCGGTCACCTCAATAAATGGTTTTGATGATTCAGTGTTTTGTGCTTTGGCTGAGAACAGACTCAGTGCAAGCACACTTAAACTAATGAATAAATTTTTCATGGTATTATTTTTAAGAAATTTAATTAAGCCTCCCGGGGATTTAACCCTTCTCTTTCTCAACACTTCATGAGTTCTAAACCTTTCTACAACTCTTCAAGAGTTCTAAACTCCTCTACAACTCTTCAAGAGTTCCAAACTCTTGAAGAGTTGTAACTCAATTAAAAATGCATACCAAAAGTATGCATTTCGTTTCATTCAGAAATTATTTTATTTCACTAAGCTTTCGCCCCATTTTGCGGGATTAGAACGCCATTCTTTCAAACTCATAACACTTTTTTCATCGATGAAATTGCGCTCAACGGCGGCATTGATCAAGGTATGGTAATTGGTTAAGGTCACCAGTTCACATTTGGCTTTTTTAAAGTTTTGAACCGCTTCATCAAAACCATAAGTAAAAATAGCAACCATTCCTTTCACCTTACAGCCTTTTTCACGCAAAGCTTCTACTGCTTTCAGGCTGCTTCCGCCGGTACTGATCAGATCTTCAATAACCACCACGTTTTGACCGCTGCTTATTTCACCTTCAATCATATTGGTTAAGCCATGTTTTTTGGCTTCGCTACGCACATAAACAAAAGGCAGACCCATTTCTTGAGCTACCAATGCCCCTATGGCTATACCACCGGTGGCAACACCTGCAATCACATCGGGTTTTGCAAAATGCTCATTAATAGAGCTCACAAACTGTTGACGAATGTATGTTCTGATGGTTGGATAAGATAAGGTTTTCCGGTTATCGCAATAAATAGGCGATTTAAGGCCGCTGGCCCAGGTAAATGGATTTTCGGGTTGTAGTTTTACTGCTTTTATTTGTAATAAAAATTCTGCAACTTTATACTCTGCGTCGTCAAATGAAGTCATAGCGCAAAAATAATTTAAGTTTTTTCAATATTCTACTTTTTTATGAACACAAAAAAAATATACTTCAATGAAAAGTTCATAGAGTTTCCGGATACTGATTTCCAATCATCACAGAATCAATCATTTAAATTTTACGAAGGACTAGAGTTAGAAAAAACTCTAAAAAATATTTTGGATGATTTTTTAAAAGAAAACAATAAAAAATCCATTAAAATCAATAATATCAGCTTTTCCAGCGCTTTTTTATTTATACAACACTATTTGCATTACATAGAAGCTGCCGGTGGATTTATTGAAAAAGAAAATAAATATTTGTTTATTCGCCGACATAACAAGTGGGATCTTCCAAAAGGGAAATTAGAGAAAGGTGAAACAATTGAAAACGCTGCTATAAGAGAATGTGAAGAAGAATGTCAAGTGAAGAATTTAAAGATCATTAAACGCCTTTCTTCTACCTTTCACATCTACCGTTATAAAAAAGGCTATGCTTTAAAACAAGCCTATTGGTTTTATATGAAAACCGATTACGCACAAAAATTAATTCCACAAAAAGAAGAAGATATTACGGAAGTGGATTGGTTTGAAGTTTCAACCATTGAAAATAAATTGTTAAAGGATTCTTATTATACCATTATAGATGTAGCCAAAGAAGGTTTATCACTTATGTAAATAAGTGATTAATCATGCGTTTTTAAACATTTGTCTAATTTGTTCAGACTTCCGTAAAATTTCAAAAAACGTTCGGCAATTTTTTGTTACCTTTAAGTGCAAGTTATTCTACCGCCACGAGTTTAACCTCGTGGAGGAAAGTCCGGGCAACACAGGGTAATCCGCCACCTGAAAGGGTGGGTGCATTAACAGGAATGTTTTTGTAACAGAAAGTGCCACAGAAAACCAGGTAGCCTCGGGGTAAAACCCGCGGTCATAGTGAAAATGTGAGGTAAGAGCTCACAGACATACTTAGTAATAAGTACGTAGGGCAAACCTCGGGTGTTGAAAGGCCAAATAGGTTACGGTAATTAAGGCGACCCGTCTTATTCAGGAAACTGGAGCCGTAATGGGTAGGTCGCAAAGATCAATGGTAGATATATTTTTTCGGTTAAACGGAAAAATGAAACAGAACCCGGCTTACAACTTGCTTTTTTTTAAAATGAATAAAGATGCTTAAAAGGATAATTATTTTTTTATTTTTTCTTCAAGGATTTTTAGTCAAAGGTCAATGCCCACAATTTTATGATTATCTCGGGACACTAACCACTACTCCACTTTATATTAGTTGTTCAGGTGCGGTTTATAACATGAATCTTCAATCAAACACCTCCTTTGGAACGTATACCGTTAATTGGGGCGATGGTAGTCCCAATACAACAGGCACGTATACGACTCCCGGTGTTATACCACATACCTATGCTTCCACAACTAATTCGTATGTTCTCACAGTTACAATTCCTTCTGTTTCATGCACATTTACTGCTCCGGTTATTGTAGAACGACCCGTAGCAGCTTCTATTCAAATACCAACTACCGGCGTGACTCAGGCTTGTGCGCCTAAAACACTCATCTTCACGAATTCAAGTACCAACGTGAGCGGCACTACTACCTTTACATGGAACTTTGGTGATGGAACAGGAGATTTTGTTTATCCCGCCTCTAATGCCGGTCAAACGATTTCTCATTTATATAATAAAGGAACTGTTAATTGTGAAACCTCGGTCACTCTATTGGGATTAAATGCTTGTCGTTTTGGAAACCCTTCTAATGCTGTGTTTAATCCACTTCAAATTTATGACCTGGATGATGCGGCCATCACGCCCGACCAATTAGTGCGTTGTTGGCCGGATGCCACCTTTCAATTTAACAATACAACAGCGCGTAATTGTGTGCCCGAAGGCAATATTTTTCAGCGACAGGAACGCTGGAATTTAGGAGATCATTGGGGCAAAGGACAGGATTCGATCATTGGCTGGACCCCCTGGCCACCAACTGCTCCTATTAGTATTACGTATACAGCTTTGGGTTCCTACGCTGTTTCATTACTCGACAGTAATTTATGTGGTATTGATGGAGCATCGGTTGTGGTTACAATTGTCAATCCACCAACAGCTTCATTAGTAGCTCCAAGTGGTAATTTATGTCAAAACACCAGTATCACATTTACTAATGCAGCTAATACCCCTTCTGTTTCATATCAATGGAACTTTGGTACCGGCTTGGGTTTTCAGACTCTAAGTGGAGGAACTCGCAGCTTTACCTATACAAACCCAGGAACATATACGGTGGCCTTGGTGGCATTTTTTGCCGGCGCTAATGCTGCCTGCACAGACACGAGCAAACAAGTTATTACTATACTCGCTTCACCTGTTTCTAATTTTTCACTTACGCCTTCCGTTGGTTGTAATAGTTTAAGCAATGTTTCGTTCACCGATCTTTCTGTTGGAGCAATTGCCTGGAACTGGACATTTGCCAATGGAAACACCAGTACACTTCAATCGCCACCCACTCAAAACTACACGCTTAGCGGCACATTTGTTCCAACGCTAGTGGTTACCGCCAGTACGAGTTGCATTCATGTAAGCACCAAAACAATCACTATTCGTCCTAAACCACTTCCGGCCTTTCCAACATTTTCTGCTTGTGTTGGTTCTCCTGTCAGTTTTACAAATAATTCTACACCAACCAGCGGAAGTAACAGCATCATCAGTCAGTCATGGAATTTTGGTGATTTGAGTCCGCTGTCGGCATCTCCTACTCCCATTCATACTTACACTGCCCCTGGCAGTTATACCGTTAAATTGGTATGTTCTTCCGCCTTTTGCATCGATTCAATATCACAAGCTATCACCATTAACATCACACCAAGCGCCAGTTTTGCTGCTACACCAACGGTTGGCTGTCCGCCGCTTTTAGTAACTTTTACAAACACGAGCATAAATGCCAATAATTATTTATGGAAATTTACAGATGGTATTGCTGCTACTTCTTCAGCTACTAACCCCAGCTATTCTTATTCAAATGCCACACAAAATTTTTTAAATTATACTGTTACTTTAATTGCTGCCAATGGTAACTGTTTTGACAGTACCAAAAAGGCTGTTTCCATAAGACCGAAACCGGTGGCAAATTATTCAACACTTTCATCAACCGGCTGTTCACCCTTATTAACCACGTTTAATAATACCAGTATAGGCTTTACAAGTTCCTTTTGGAACTTTGGCGATGGAGGGGTTTCAGGTGCTCCTAGTCCAAGTCACACCTACACCAATAACACACTTTTTACACAAACCTTAAGTGCCCAATTAGTGGTGACAAACAGTTTAAGTTGTTCAGATACCATACGTAAAATAATCACGGTGTATGCAGATCCAAAGCCAGCCATAACAATGGTGCCATCCAGCGGATGCAGTCCTATACAAGTTGGATTTCAAAGTGTATCAGGTGTGGCAACCTATTCCTGGAGCCACGGAGATGGTTCGCCAACATTTACCACACAAACTACGCACAACTGGCCTTATACTAATACCGGGACAACTAATCTGGTTTACGTGGTGACCTTAACGGCCCAAACTACGAACGGTTGTATTGGAACCGGCACAGGATCGGTAACCGTATTTTACAACCCAATTGCCAATTACACCACTATTCCCGGAATTGGATGTTCTCCCTTTTCGCCAACATTCAGTAATACAAGTATTGGCCAGAGCAGCAATTTCTGGAATTTTAATAACGGCTCAACTTCGTCGCTGCTTAATCCAGGTTCTACCTTTACAAATGCCCCGGGAGCCGGTTTAAATAACTATAATGTAAAATTAAGAGTCACTACTGCTAATTCATGTTCAGATTCAATAGTAAAAACAGTGTCTTTATATCCACAACCAAAAACAATATTTACGCTTGACACTCCGGCTTGTTCCCCTAAAACCATAAAATTTTCAAGTTCTTCTATTAATGCAGATTCTTACAATTGGTTCTTTGGAGATGGTGCTACTCAAGTCACCACTAACTCCACCACCACTCATCCATATGCCAACACAAGCAGTTCAAATAGAACGTATTTTGTAACCTTAAAGGCCATCAGTGTCAACAATTGTGTTGATTCACTAACGGTTCCCATGATTGTGCATCCTAAACCGGAATTTAATATCAAATCCAATCCCGATTTTGGTTGCAGTCCTTTAGCGGTCTATTTTGATACCATACCCGGTGTTAAGCAGTATCAATGGAAATACGATGGCATTAGTTTTAGCAGTACAGGTGGCGTAACCAACGTTTTCGAAAATAAAGATCCATTTACCAAAACAATTAACATAGAACTTATTGCACGTGATATTTACACCTGTGCCGACACAGCTATAAAACCAATTAAAGTATATCCATTACCTACCGCCAAGTATTCAGCCAAACCTTTAGTTGTGTTTATTCCTAATCAACCAACTTTCTTCACTAACGAATCAAGTCCAGAAAATTTAAATTACACCTGGCTTTTTGGAGACGGTGAAACCTCTGATGAAAAATCGCCATCACATACCTATGTTACTGCAGGCGAATTCCAATCTCGTTTAATTGTGATGAACAGCGAAGGTTGTAAAGACACGTTTGACCTTCCTAATACAGTGAACGCCCTTGCTGAGAGTTCGGTAGAAACACCTAATGCCTTTACCCCTAATCCAAATGGTTCGCCAGGTACAATTTATGATCCAAATGATACCAGTAATGATATTTTTCATCCTAATATTAAAGGAACAGAAAAATACAACTTAAGTATTTATTCACGTTGGGGTGAATTGTTGTTTGATACCAAAGACCCAAATGAAGGTTGGGATGGTTATTACAAAGGGAACTTGTGTACCCAGGATGTTTACATTTGGAAGATCACTGCCACATTTATTGATGGCAGAACAGTAAATAAAACCGGTGATGTATTATTATTACGCTGATGAGTAGAGTCTTCACAACATACGGTCTTTTAATTATTTGTCTGATCTTATCAGGTTTTATAGGCCATGCACAGAACTCCGGAAAAAAAACATCCACTAAAAAACTACTGAAGGAGGCGCAATATTATCTCGATAATGATGAGTATGAAAACTCCTGGAAAAGTTACCGGTTGGTATTGGATAAAGATCCAATGAATGAATTGGCATCTGTGAATGCTGCCTATTGTGCCTTTAAACTCAACTATTCCATAGATAGTCTTTTACCACTAGTTTCTCCGTTAAGTATTTCTACTAAAAATGATGCTAAATTTTGCCTGGCGAAAATTAAACACCAACAACATTTGTTTGATGAAGCCATCGCACTTTTAAGTCAATATGTGACAGTACCGGCCAACAAACGCTTGTATAACGATGAGGAGACCAGTTATTTGGTTTCAAGTTGTATTAACGCACGCGAACAAATCAAACAGCCTCATCCATCAAGCATTAAGAACCTTGGAAAAAAGATTAACTCCGTTTACGCCGATTATGTTCCGGTAATTACACCTGACGAATCTGCCTTATATTTTACATCCAAACGTGAGGGATCATCTAATAATAAAAAAAACAGTGATCAAACTTATTTTGAAGATGTTTATGTGTCACTCAGAGTAAATGGTGAATGGACACCGGCTAAAAACATAGGCGAACCCATTAACACTGAGACCAACGACGCATGTGTAGCTATTAGTCCGGATGGAACAAAAATGATCGTATACCGAACCAGTCCGGATCAACTCAGTGGTGATCTTTATTTAAGCAAATTAGGCCTCAATAATAAATGGGAAGCACTTGAACGAATGGGAAATGAAATTAACTCTCGTTTCATTGAAACGAGTGCTTGTTTTAGTAATGATACCTCCGAACTATTTTTTAGCAGCAATCGTGAGGGTGGCCTTGGAGGGAAGGACCTTTACCGTATAAAAAAACTTCCTAACGGTCAATGGAGCCCGCCTCTCAATTTAGGACCAACAGTTAATACCAAATACGACGAAGATTCACCTTTTTTACATCCCGATGGTGTTAGCTTATATTTTAGCAGCAAAGGTCATAATACCATGGGAGATTACGATGTTTTTAAAAGTATTTGGGATAGTGAGAATACCCATTTTTCACAAGCGGAAAATTTAGGTTATCCTATTAATGATGTTGGAAGTGATATTTTCTTTGTTTTAAACGGAAATGGACAACGAGCCTATTATTCCTCCAAAAAAGCAGATTCATTTGGTGATGTAGATATTTATCAAATAGACACTCGATTCACTGAAAGTGAATTGATGGCTGAAGAAGGTTTTGTAAGTATTGATGGACAAGCGGGTCGTGCTCAAATAACAATTAGAGAAAAAGACGCGGATCAAGATGCCGGCATCTATTATTCAAATTCAATAAGCGGACGGTTCATAATTATTTTAAATCCAACTAAAACATATGTAGCCGAGGTAGAAGCAGAAAATTGCGACAATCTAACTTTTGAGATAAAGCCACTTGAAATGGATGCCCTGAGTCATTATTTAACCATTAAATTGAAAAAAAGTAATGCGCAATAATTTCATTATAGGCCTTTTCTTTTTTTGTGTATGCTTTCAGGTAAAAGCACAGGATCCTCATTTTACACAGTTTTATGCTTCTCCTTTGTATTTAAATCCGGCCTTTACCGGCTTAACATACGAACACCGTTTTAGCATGAATGGGCGACTACAATGGCCGGGTGTATCAACGGCTTATAACACAGCTATGGTGTCTTATGATTACAACATGTCAAACCTAAATAGTGGTATTGGTGGATTTATTGTTTATGACCGAGCAGGAACTTCTAATCTGTTAACACAACAACAAGGCTTAAATTTTGCGTATCGCTTTAAGATCAATAAATATTCTGAGTTGCGACTTGGTATGGTTATGGCGATGACTCAAAAACGTTTGGATTATACAAACCTGGTATTTAATGATCAGTTAGCAGCAGGCTCAGGCAGTGGTTCTTCAAGAGATGCCTTGAGTATTGAGAAGATCAATTATTTAGATGTGGGCTGCGGTGCTTTATATAATACCACCAATTACTGGATTGGAATGTCGGCCAAACACATTAATCAACCTAATGCCAGCATGGTTGGAAATATTGAACCATTGCCGGTCTTTGTGAGTATTCATGGTGGATACCGCTACATCATTTCGGCCAGAGGTTCGGGTAAAACTAAACTCGAAGAATTTATTAGTGCCAGTCTTCATTATAAACACGAAATGAATTATGATCAATTAGATATTGGCGCTTATTATTTTAAGTCGTTTTTAAATCTTGGTGTTTGGTACAGAGGATTGCCTTTTAAAAAATACAAGGCCGGTTATCCTAACCGAGAAAGTATAGCGTTACTAGTTGGAGTAGAAATACCGGACAAAAATTTTAGGATTGGATACAGTTATGATATTACTATTTCTAAGTTAGGTTTAAATAGCACCAAAGGAGCGCATGAAATTTCGATAGTGTATGAAGTAGCTAAAAAACGTAAACGCAATAAACGGGCTCTGGTCAGTTGTCCAAAATTCTAAACATTTTTTACTAACTCTCCGCAAATAAATTCGGCGGCTGTTCCATCACCATATAATTTTGGAAATTTAAAATCAGTTTTAGCAAATAGGATGTCAAAAGCAGCTTTGATCCTTTTTTCATCGGCATCTGCTACAATGGCAGCACCGCATTCAACTAATTCCACCCATTCGGTTTCGGGACGAAGGATCACACAAGGTTTTTCAAAATAAAAAGCTTCCTTTTGAACCCCGCCACTGTCGGTCATCACCAGCCTGCAATTCTTTTCCAAAGCCACCATTTCTAAAAAGGAAGCCGGTTCGGTGATTTTAAAGAAAGGATTAGATAGGATGCCGGCATAGAGATTAGAATCCAAATTGGTCTCTAATAATTTGGCCGTGCGTGGATGAAGTGGTAAAACTACTTCCAATTGATGTTTGACAGATATATCGTGCAAAGATCTGAATAAAGCATTCAAACGCTCAGGTTCATCCGTATTATTATTACGATGAATGGTGGCTAAAATAAATCCATTCGTTTTTAGTTTTAAGCGTTGAAGGATATCCGTTTTTGATTCAGCTATTGCTGAAAAGTACAAACTGTTGTCATACATCACATCACCGCAGTGATAAATCTTTGGATTATCAGCACTGTAGGGGGCCTGCGCGTCTTTATTAAAACCTTCTTTTAGTAAATTATCATAACCTGTTTTGGTTGGTGAAAATAACAACGTGCTCACATGATCACATAAAATACGGTTGACTTCTTCAGGCATGGCCTTGCTATACGAACGTAAACCTGCTTCGATGTGAACCACCGGCACATGAATTTTACTGGCAGCAATGGCACCGGATAAGGTGGAATTAGTGTCGCCGTATAACACAATGGCATTTGGTTTTTCTTTTAGAAGAATGTCTTCAATACCGGTTAGCATAGTAGCTGTTTGCTTACCATGACTGCTGCTGCCTACGTTTAAATTATAATTTGGTGCCGGAATACCTAATTCATCGAAAAAGATCTGACTCATGTTGGCATCGTAGTGTTGACCGGTGTGCACAATAATTTCTTGAATTTGAGTTGAGAATTTATTTTTTATAGCACGACTTAAAGCTGCGGCTTTAATAATTTGCGGACGAGCTCCGATGATGGTAACGATCTTTAACATACTTGAAATTAAGAGCACAAATATACCTTCTATTTTTTATTGCAAAAAGCCAATCCAACCAGCCTAGCTATTTATTTTGTTTTCTTGGATACTTTATACCCAATTTGAACCCGGGGTTTGTTATTTTCCTTTTTCTCGATCAATTCATCCAAATACTGAAAGACCAATTCAATGTTTTTATCTTGATTTGTTAATTTTTTCTTGATCCGTTCTATTTCTAAGCGCCATTCAGAATTACCCAATAATAACTTTCTCAAAGCAACAAATGCCCGCATAATGGCAATATTCATTTCCTTGGCTCGTTTACTTTTCAAAACACTTGAAAGCATGGCCACACCAGCCTCTGTAAATACATATGGATTAGCGCCTCCCAAAGATTGTTTGGAAGGTATCACATTTTGTGATACCATGAGCTCTATTTCTTTGTTAGTTAGTACAAACATAAAATCGGGAGGAAACAGATCTAAATTCCTACGAACCCCTTGTTTCAAAGCTCTGTTCTCCACACCATATAATTCCGCTAAATGTATATCCAACATGACCTTTTCATCACGTAACAGAAAAATTTGACGAATAATTTTTTCGGTCGGAATTATTGATATAAACTGTCTGCGTGCCATGATATTACTGGGTTTAATAAGGTATCACAAATTGTGATACCTTAGGTTAAAAATTACTTTTGTTTACTCTATTTCAGCATTTGAAAAATTAATAAAACGACTACGAACAAATTGTTTCAAGACTCTGTTCTTCTCACCATACATTTCCGTTAAAAGTATTTACAACATGACCTTTTCATCACGTAACAGACAAATCTCATGTATGATCTTTTCTTTGGAATTAATAATATAAACTGTCTGCGCGCCATGATATTACTGGGTTTAATAAGGTATCACAAATTGTGATACCTTAGGTTAAAAATTACTTTTATTTACTCTATTTCAGCATTTTAAAAATTAATAAAACGTCTAGGAACAACTTGTCTCAAAGCTGTGTTTTCAACATTCTGCAATTCTGAAGAATGTTTATCCAACATGACTCTTTCATCATAAAAAACGAATTTCTCATGAATGATCTTTTCGGTCGGAATTAATGATATAAATTGCCTATGCACCATGATATTACTGGGTTTAATAAGGTATCACAAATTGTGATACCTTAAGTTAATTAGTCGTATTTTTTATAAAATTCCTTCATCTGAAAAACTAAAATATTGCTGATCTCCTATGATGAGATGATCTAACAAGGCTATTTCAAAAACCTTTAAGCCTTCTTTCATTTTTTTAGTGATACTCTTATCTTGTTCACTGGGTGCGATCTGCCCGCTGGGATGGTTGTGTGCCATAATGATGCCACTGGCATTGTTCTCAATCGCTGATTTACAAATCAAGCGCATATCTACAACGGTGCCTGAGATTCCGCCTTTACTTAATTTTTCTTCTTTAATAACCTGATTAGCTCTGTTTAAGATGAGAATCCAGAATTCTTCATGGGGTAAATCACTCAATCGTTTTTGAATGATCTGATAAGCCACAAAACTGGAAGTGATCTTGTCACGATCAATAACTTCCGAAGCATTTCTTCGCCGGCCTAATTCAAAACTGGCCGCAATGGTGATGGCTTTTACCAAACCAATGCCGCTGTACTTTTTAAGATCATTCACGCCGAGCTTGGCCAATTCATTTAAATTGTTCTTGTGATCACTCAAAAGGCGCTGCGCTAATTGTACTGCCGTTTCATCACGGTTTCCCGAACTCAACACAATCGCCATCAACTCAGCGTCACTTAAGGCTTGTCTCCCTTGAATTATAAGTTTTTCACGCGGCCGGTCTTCTTCCGCTAATAATTTCATTTTTATATGCCTTCTGGTGTCTTCCATATTTTTTTTAGTTTGTTTATTAATCCTTCCTACTCTGTTCAAATCTCAATCTAATTACTAATGAGAATTGTGTAATTTTAAGCCCTCTATGGCATTCATTAAACCCGAGTCGCTCGAAATATTTAAGATCAAAGACTTCCGACTTTTTATTTTACTGCGCTTATTTTTAACCTTGGCCATCCAAATGCAGTTTAGTACCATTTATCTGCAGATCTATTACGAATATTCAAAAGATGAATTGATCCTTGGTCTTATTGGTTTGGCCGAAGCGCTTCCCTTTATTGCCACCTCCTTTTTCAGTGGGCATTTTGTGGACCTCATTCATAAAAAGAAAATTTTACTCTGGGGTACCTTCCTCTTAATGTTAGGAGCCTTGTTTTTGTATTTTAATGCAGAGCCCTTTTTTCATTTATTGCGCAGTACCGGTATTGTGGCCCTATTTGCCATTGTCTTTTTATTCGGAATTATTAGAGCCTTTTTGGGGGCTACCACAAATCCTTTTTTAAGTCAACTCATTCCCCGAAAAGATTACACCCACTCTGCTACCTGGAACAGCACAGCCTGGCACACCGGTTCCATTTTAGGTCCGGTTTTAGCCGGAATCATTTACGGTTACAACAACAGCCTCAACGCTAACTTTTGTCATCTGATTGAAGTTATTCTTTTTCTCATTTCATTCTTACTCATACTCAAGATCAGCAACCCGGGTGCTCCTGAAGTCTCCGAAAAAAAAGAAACCATGTTTGAAAGTATGAAAATGGGCATCCGCTTTGTTTTTAAAACCAAAATGGTACTCACTGCCATCTCCCTCGACCTCTTCGCTGTATTGTTTGGAGGCGCTGTGGTTCTGATCCCTGCCTTCACCGATAAAATTTTGCATCTTGGTCCGGAAGCCTACGGTTTTTTAAGAACCGCTCCTGCCATTGGTGCTGTGATCTCTGCCTTTATTATGGCGGTGTATCCTCCAACTAAAAAAGCCGGTGTAGCGCTCATTTGGTCGGTTATTGCGTTTGGTATATTTACCATTTTATTCGGACTTAGCACCAATTATTGGCTTGCCGTTTTGATGTTATTTATGACCGGTGCCTTTGATAATGTGAGCGTGGTAGTTCGTCATAGTATTTTACAATTAATGACCCCAAATCACATGCGCGGACGAGTGAGTGCCATCAACAATATTTTTGTAGGAAGCAGCAATGAAATAGGAGCTTTTGAAAGTGGCGTTGCCGCAAAACTCATGGGACTGGTTCCTTCCATTGTATTTGGCGGAGGCATGACCATTCTAGTTGTGTTAGGTGTAAATAAAATAAATCCGAAACTCAAAAAACTCGATCTTACTTCTATTTCCTAATTATAGAAAGAGGCTGTTCCATTTCATTCCTTCTCACCGATCATATAAATGATCTCCTTCTCACAGAAATGGTCTGATTTTGTTTCTTTCTTCACCATTTGTCGAAGCGACAAAAGAATCCACTACATACAGAACCAAACTCTGAACAGCCTCTACATCTTTAAACGCACTCGACAGTAGATACTAATTTTTTTATCACACTACTGTCTTAGTGCCCTTAACCCCTCTCTAAAGTTTTCGGGATTAGTGTTTAATACTTAGGCCTGTTTTTGAACAATACCAGCTTCATTGGCTACCACTTCGGTGATGTATTTTTTATCTCCGTTTTTGTCATTGTAACTGCGGCTAACCAGTTTGCCTGAAATACTTACAAAACTTCCTTTTTTAAATTCAGCTTCAATGTGATCGGCCACCTTACCCCAGGCAACTATGTTGTGCCAATGGGTATTAGAGGTTTTATCACCGCCGCGAGTCGTATATTCTTCGGTTGTTGCTAATGAGAATTTTGCCAATTTGCCATTCTCAAACGTTTTGATCTCAGGATCTCTTCCTAAGTTTCCAGTTAATTGTACTTTGTTTATTGGATTCATGTTTTCTATTTTTTTATGGTTTATACTCCTTTTATCGACACAGAACCTGTCCCGTCCCGATGGCTATCGGAATCGCCTCGGGAGGCACCGGGGCAATGAGGCACTGAGTTTATTCTTTTCAGTAATTCTTAGTGTTTCTCAGTGCTCTTAGTTTCCGATAGCTATCGGACTTAGTGGTTTTCTAAGCAGCCAAAACCGCTTTTTGTGTGACAAATAATTCATTGGCAACAATCTCTGTGCTCGATCGCTTCTCACCTTCTTTAGTAGTGTAATTACGTTTGAATAATTTACCGTCAATTGCAACCTGTGTGCCTTTTGCAAGGATCTGCTCGGCAATGCCTGCTAAATTTCCCCAGGCAACAATTGAGTGCCATTGCACATCTGTTACTTTTTCACCTGATTTGGTTTTGTAGGTTTCTGAAACGGCGAGGTTAAACTTCGCTAACTTGTTTCCATTCTCTAACACTTTTACTTCCGGGTTTGCACCTAAACGTCCAACTAATTGTACGTGATTTTTAATGTTCATCATTTTGTTTGTTTTTTTATTGTTTATACTTTTTTATTTTCCTTTTGACAGTTCTTTCATGTTTTGATTTATGCTCCCGAAAGCTTTCGGGATCGTGAAATTCGTGTCTTTATTTGTTTGTGCCTTTTCGAAATCTGAATTCAAAAGCGCTTGATTCGAATCGACGATACAAAGGTGAGATGAGAGGGAAACTTTATTCGGTATTTACACATTTACATTCGAATAAAAGCAATTGTAAGCATTTGTTGTCGAATAAATTTGATCGTATCTATCTGATTTACATACTATTAACAACCAAAAACAAAAAGAATAAAAAAAGACTATTTTTAAGACGAAAAATAAAAAATTAACTTAAATGTGATTTAATTTTTTAATCAATTCCATTATTACATTATCATAATGAATAAAGAGATTATCACCTACAATGAGCAACAGACATCAATAGACAAAGAAATATGCAAACAATTGGCTACCATCATTAACGACGAGCTCAGGGAAGCAGAATACAAAATATGGCACGCCCACCCGGTTTGGTTTATAGACCAAAATCCTATAGTAGGTTATAGCAAACAAAAAAGAGGAATCCGGCTGATGTTTTGGAGCGGTGCCGATTTTAACGAAGACAATATAAACGTCATTGGAGGAAAATTTAAGGACGCATCTATATTTTACAATTTAGTTTCTGATATTAATAGTGATGACCTAAAACGCTGGCTTAAAAAATCAAGAGACATTCAATGGGACTACAAAAACATTGTTAAACGAAAAGGTCACTTAGAACGATTAAAATAACATGAAAACAACAGCTGAACATAATGAACGCATGGCAAAAACGACTTTTGCTGCTGTATATCCTTATTATATTAAAAAGGTGGAGAGTAAAGGCCGCACGGTACAAGAATTACATGAGATAATAACCTGGCTGACAGGTTTTAATGACAAAAAAATAAAGGAGCTTATTGATGAAAAAGTAACCTTCGAAATATTTTTTAAAAGAGCTAAATTAAACCCAAATGTTCTCCTAATTAAAGGAGTCATTTGCGGTTACCGTATTGAAGAGATTGAAAATCCCCTTACCAAACAAGTCCGCTATTTGGATAAGCTAATAGACGAACTTGCCAAAGGAAAACAAATGGATAAAATATTAAGGAACGCTTAAAAAATGAATAAGTATCTGTTTTTTATATTCTTGATTCCTATGTTAGGTGTAGGTCAATCTAAAACTATTGTAGCCAAAGACGAACTGTCAAAAATTTATTCACAAGCCATATCAGACTTTATAAAAGCGGCCAATAAAAAAAACGGCGTCCGTTTTGATACCTTATTTTTTGGAAAACGGGTCAACGGACAAGCGGATGACTTTCCTAACATTACCTTGCCAAAACTAATTGAAAAGACGCAAATAAGGGTCATCAGTCCTGAATTAGGCGCAGAAAAACAAGCAGCAATACCATCGAATATCTATATTAATTTAATGGGTTGGGTAGAAAAAGACCATGCCGAATTTTTGTTTGTAGTGTTTTCAAATGGCTTCAAACATCAGTACGATTATGTTTTACAATATGCTTATGATCAAAAAATAATGAAATGGAATTTAAGTAAACAAGAATTTAAAGGGCCACCGTTTGATAAATGAATACCGTAAAAAAGTTTATTCTGTAAACTGTCGATGTTAATTGTAAATGATAGCTTTTTTTTACTATATTTACTAGTAAAGAACCCATTTCTCATGAGAAAAACGATAAGCATTCTGAGTGTTTTAATCATATTTAATTCTTGTAAAAAGGAAAAAAGTATAGCCCAAGATCCTTATGCATTGCCTTGGAGCACCAAAAATATTAGTTATTCCCATATCCAATATATGTGTGGTAGTCATTCATGGGGTTACAACGTCTTTTATAAGGATTCTTTGATCAGGTCAAAATGTACGGTTTACGGTGGTGTGGGAATAGCTGATTCCTTGATGATTGACGATTCCCAGTTGCTTTTATATACTCGATATCCGGCAGATATGAATAGCAGTGTGATTCATACAATCGATGGTGGTTTAAACTGGGAAGAAACATATACCGGCATGTATGATTTGTTCAAATTTCATTTTGTGAAAAAAGAATTGATCTATTGTTTTACCGGTTGGAAAGGGGTCAAGTATTTAACGGTAACAGGAATTGGAAAAAGCAATCTAAAAATCTACGGAGACAGTGTAACAAAAGGCCGGCACTACATTAGCGATCTTGGCACAAATATATCAAACCTAGATTCAACCGTGGTTCCAATTAATGATAGTGTGACCTTTATTATAAAATTTAAATAAGTGTGGTAGTTGATTTATTTATATTACTTAAGCATTTATCGTTGAAAAAAGTAGTTTGTATAAGCATGATGATTGTCTTTTTTTGTTCTTGTAAAAAAGAGACTCAATCAGAACCTCCTGTAAAAACAGATCCATATACACTGCCATGGAAAACTGAATTTATAACTTTTAAAAACATTCAGAAAATGTGCAGCTCACATGGTCATGGATACACATTATTTTATAAGGATTCTTCTTTAATTTCCAAATGTGAACAATACAATAACTTTAATCTTTCAAATCCAAAAATACTCAATGACTCAACAATGCTTTTATTCCAATCGCAAAGTCAAGGTAGTACGGTACTAAAAACCATAAATGGAGGCCTTTCCTGGAAAATGTATCCTACCTGTTATCCTCAGTTTGTTAAATATCATACTATTAACGAGCGGCTAACTTATTGCATTAGCACCTACTACCCTAACACATTTAACATATACGATATTACAGGCATTGGAAAAAGCAATCTTGTTTGTTTAAGGGACACCTTATTAAAAGGCCGATACCTTTATACCGATCTTGGCACTGAATTAACCAATATCGATTCTACTAAATTCATTTTAAACGATAGTGTTGAAGTGGTCATCCGATTCAATTAGGATTTAGTTAGTTAAATAATTAAATCTCTCTTTACAAGATCATTTAGTCTTTGCAGTATTTAAAATCCCTTTTCATTCGTATATTTAATTTCTGATCCAATGGTATGGTTTGGATAATTCTTCAATTAATTTTTATTTTTATAGTCATGGCAAGCAAACCTAGGTTATCGACACAACAAATCAAAGAATTGATAAGTATTCTAAAATCCCGCTTTGAAAAAAACATGTCACGTCATAAAGGACTTGACTGGAAAAACGTTCAGTCTAAACTTGAAGCAGATCCTGAAAAACTCTGGTCCTTGTTTGAAATGGAACGTACCGGCGGAGAACCCGATGTAGTTGGACTGGATAAAAAAACCGGCGAATTTATTTTTTTCGATTGTTCGGCCGAAAGTCCTAAAGAACGCCGAAGTATTTGTTACGACCACAAGGCATTAGAAGCGAGAAAAGAAAATAAACCTAAAAACAGTGCATTGGGCATGGCAGCCGATATGGGTATTAAGATCTTAAACGAAGCAGAGTACCGTAAATTGCAAAAACTAGGTGCTTTTGATACCAAAACATCCAGTTGGATCGAAACACCTGCAGAGATCAGAAAATTAGGCGGCGCTATTTTTGCAGATCATCGATATAAAACTGTTTTTGTGTACCATAATGGAGCCGAGTCATATTATGCAGCGAGAGGATTTCGAGCCTCTCTAAAGGTTTAAAACTTAAATTAAAACAACAGAAAAAAGAGCTTGGCATGAATCCTAAAGTCGATTTTTATTTTAATAAGAACAAAAGGTGGTTAAAAGAACTGGAGTGCCTGAGAATGATCGCACTTAGCACAGGACTCCAAGAAGAATTAAAATGGGGATGTCCTTGTTACACCCTTGATGAAAAAAATATTGTTTTAATACATGCATTTAAAGAATATTGCGCTTTTTTGTTTTTTAAGGGGGCTTTGCTAAATGACCCGAAAGGGATTCTTATCCAACAAACCGAAAATGTACAGTCTGCCCGTCAAATCAGATTTACAAACGCTTCTCAAATTCTTAAATTAAAAGCCAGTCTAAGTGCATACATTAAAAATGCTATTGAAGTGGAGAAAGCCGGTTTGAAACTAGAATTAAAGAAAACGAAAGAATTTGTTATGGCAGATGAATTTAAAACGAAACTAAGTGAAAATCCTGCTCTTCATAAAGCATTTAAAGCTTTAACACCCGGAAGGCAAAGAGCCTACCTGCTTCATTTCTCAGCAGCCAAACAAGCTAGTACCAGAGCATCGAGAGTTGAAAAAAGTATTACCGCTATTTTAAATGGAAAAGGCTTAAATGATGAATAAGTATAAAAATGGAAAAGATCAATCTTGAACAAAAACTAGCCTTGTTTTCAGAACACTGGTCCCCAAAAGTAGTTGGTGAACTCAACGGCCAACAGGTAAAACTCGCCAAACTAAAAGGCGAATTTGTTTGGCACAAACATGAACATGAAGACGAGCTGTTTTTTGTTTTACACGGCACCTTGAAAATAGAACTTCGTGACAAGACCATATCATTGAATGAAAACGAGTTTTTTATTGTCCCAAAAGGAGTTGAACACAAACCTGTGGCGGAAGAAGAAGTATCCGTTATGCTTTTTGAACCGGCGAGTACACTTAATACAGGAGATAAACAAACCAATTTAACACAAAAGGATCTGGATTGGATTTAATATTTAAAAGATAACTTATGAAAAAACTATTTGTGATCGTCCTAATTTTCCTTCCTCTTTTTATTTTTTCGCAACAAGTTAGCGGAAACGCAACCATAAATGTGGTTGTTGTAAGCAACCTGGAGGTACCTATTGAAAATCAGGAAATTTTATTCATTTCATCCAAAACCAAAAAAACCTACAAAGGAATTAGTAAAAAAGATGGAAAGATGCAACTATTTGTACCAACAGGCGATACATACAAAGTGCAGTACCAATCTATCACCTCTAAAAAAGACTATACCGAAATGCCGGTACCAAACTCAGAGGGCGTGGTATTTACCTGCAAATTAAAGATAAGCCCTCCTACCATGATTACCTTAGATAATGTTTTTTTTGATACCGGAAAATCTACTTTAAAACCTGAATCGTTTAAGGAATTGGATGAACTAGTGAAATACATGATGCAACAAAAGAGTGAATCAATTGAAATAGCCGGACATACCGATAATGTTGGTGATGCAGTAAGCAATAAAAAACTTTCGGAAGATAGGGCGAATGCCGTAAAATATTATTTAGAGAAAAAAGGAATAGAAAGTACACGCGTTGTTGCAAAGGGTTACGGTGATACAGAACCTATTGCCGATAATGCGGATGAAAAAGGAAGAAAACAAAACAGACGAACAGAAGTTAGGGTACTTAAAAAATAAAATCGAACATATGGCGATTAAAGTAATTTTAACCGGAGCAAGCGGTATGGTAGGCGAAGGCGTTTTATTGGAATGTTTGCAAAACTCTCAGGTGAGTGAGGTATTAATGGTCAATCGCCGGCTTCAAGCAGTGAAACATGCTAAACTAAAGGAACTCATTGTAGCAGACTTTTTAGATCTAAACAATTATTCAGAAGCTCTCAAAGGTTATGACGCTAGTTTTTTCTGTGCAGGTATTAGCTCTGTGGGAATGAATGAAGCGGATTACAAACGTGTTACTTATGATACCACCATTCATTTTGCCGGCAAGGTACTTGAACAAAACCCAAATCTCACATTTATTTATGTTTCGGGAGCTGCTACCGATAGTTCAGAAAAAGGGAGATTGATGTGGGCAAGGGTTAAGGGAAAAACAGAAAATGATCTCATGCAAATGAAATTTAAACAAGAGTATAATTTCAGACCGGGATTGATGAAACCTGTAAAAGGCCAAGTGAACGTGAAACGCTTGTTCAAAATGCTTATCCCAATTCTTAGTCCGCTGATACCTCGCCAAACATTGAAGCTGGAAGATGTTGGAAAAGCAATGATAAACCTTGTTTTAAGAGCCTACCCCAAACAAATACTGGAAATTGCAGATATTAGAAAGGCGAGTCTCAATGCGTATTGAGATAGAAAATTCCTGACTTAACACACATCCTTTAAATACAAACACCCGGCTTTGATTGCATAATATTTTAAAACATCGAAAAAAATACAAATTTTAAATACCTAATTATCAATGTTTTAACAACAATTATTGGAATAATATGGAATCTAATTCCATATTATTCCATATATTTGTGGTATGTTTACCAGAGATGCAGAAAAAAAACTTCTTCAATTAAGCCGCACATTTAAATCAGTGGCGGTGGTTGGACCGCGTCAGTCCGGTAAAACAACACTCGTAAAAACACTCTTTAAAGACAAACCCTATGTTTCTTTAGAAAATCCGGACACTATGCGTTTTGCTTTAGAAGACCCAAGAGCATTTTTAAGCGCCTATCCAAAGGGCGCCATTTTTGACGAAGCTCAACGGGTACCTGAACTTTTTTCCTATTTGCAGGAAATACTGGATAACAGTAAAAAAAAGGGCTTATTTATTTTAACTGGCTCCAATAACTTTTTATTACAGGAAAGTATTTCACAAACGCTCTCCGGAAGAATTGCTTATCTGAACCTTCTGCCCTTCTCTCTGCATGAACTCCAGAATGCTAACAAACTACCAAAAACCGACAACGACTTTTTGTTGAAAGGATCTTATCCTCCTGTGTATCATCAAAAAATTCCGGCCGCCGACTGGTACCCTAACTACATTCGTACCTATATTGAAAGAGATGTGCGACAAGTGAAAAATATCAGTGAACTAAATCGTTTTGAACGCTTTTTAGCTTTATTGGCAGGGCGATGCGGACAAGAACTCAATTTAAGCTCCCTTTCTATTGAAGCCGGTGTGGATCTCAAAACCATACAATCGTGGGTAGGTGTTTTAGAAAGTAGTTTCATTGTCTACTTATTAAAACCACATTATAAAAATTTCAATAAAACCGTTGTAAAACGTCCAAAATTGTATTTCTACGATACCGGTCTGGTGTGTTCTTTACTGCGAATTACATCCACAGCTCAACTTGAAATACATCCATTAAGAGGTGCCCTTTTTGAAACCATGGTCATGAGTGAATTTGTGAAGCAACGCAGCAACGCGGGTCTTCCAATTAATTTATATTATTGGCGCGATAAAACCGGGCATGAAGTTGATCTGATCATTGAAAACGGCAATCACTTAGTACCGGTAGAAATTAAATCGGGACAAACCATTACTTCCGAATTTTTTAAGAATCTGGATTATTACAAAAAAATTAGTGGAATAAAAAAGTCTATCCTCCTTTATGCCGGCAAAGAGAAACAAAAACGTAGTTCCGATACGGAAGTATTGCCTTGGAAGGAGGTTTTTCACTAAAGAAATAGATGTTTATTGTTTGCGATAAGCTAAACTATTTGAGATTTCTCAAAATATAATCTATTTTGAATCCGCTAAGATAATTATTCGTACGTTTCGAAACAGTCTTAAACCATTTATTCTCGCATGTAAAACCAATTAAAAAATGTTGTAAATTAGTTAAACCTAAGTTTCATCCCATGTTACCAAAAAAACTTTTCCTACTTCTTATTAGTACAGCTTTTATTGCATGTACAAAAAAAACAACAACACCAAATCCTCCTGCTCCTATTCAAAGTGCTGTTAAGTATCCACAACCATGGAGCACAAAGGATATTTCGTATACGAGCCAAAACCCTTGTTTTCCATCCTATGGATATGGTGGTGCATTTAAATTACTATACAAGGATACTGTTATTTTTAATTCAGGGTGTGAACTCTATAGTGGTTATATGATTACAGATTCTGTCATAGTAAACCAATCGGTCATGCACCTATTTTATGCTAAAGGTGGCTCTGGCATTGGTTTAAGAGCACTCTCCACTCAAAATGGTGGTTATACCTGGAAAGAATATGCTTGTGGCGCTTCCAATTTATTAAAATATCATCAAGTTAACACACAACTAAGTTACTGCATCACGGGAAGTGTGTTAATTAATGGCACTGCATTTATTTCAGGGATTGGAAAAAGTAATTTAAGTGCTTACAGAGATACTGTGACTAGTGGAATTAATTACATCAACGATTTTGGCACCGACTTTTCGGCATTAGATTCCACCACCATAAACATAAATGATAGTGTGACATTTGTTATTAAGTTTAAATAAACCGGCTTCTTTAAATTGAGCCTCTAACAATCATCATGCTGATGTCCATCAAATGTTCTGCCTCACTTCACCCCTCCCATCAATTTCTTCACCAAAGGAGATATGGCGATCAAAATAATTCCGGCAACTAAAGCATAAATAGCTAACTGTTTGTAACCATCCGCATACACGGTCAGCTTTTCAAGATTCGTAGAATTTTCAGAAGCCTCAGCAATATTGGCTCCTAATAAACCGGCGAAATATTGTCCATATGCACTCGCTAAAAACCACATGCCCATTAAGACAGCCTGGGTTTTGTGAGGAGAAAGTTTTGTCATCACCGACATGCCTATGGGTGACAAACACAATTCACCAAAGGTAATGATGAACCAACCGAAGGTAAAAAGATTCAAAGAGGTCACCCCATTGGCATCGGAGAAAAATTTGGTGTAATAAAAAATATAAAAGCCACCTGCTAAAAAGAGAAAAGCCAATCCAAATTTGACAATGGTATTAGGTTCTAATTTCTTCTTAGCCATGGCCAGCCAAACTAAACCTACAGCCGCTGCAAACAAAATCACAAAAAAAGAATTGGCGGAATTGTTGACGCCGTTGGGATCAAGCGTGACACCTAAGAGTTCGGTACTTAAATTATTCCTGGCAAATAAACTCAATGATCCCCCACTCTGTTCAAAAAATGCCCAGAAAAAAATAGAAAAAATTATGAAGACCAATGCGGCTATAAGCTTTTTATTCTCCACCAAGGTAAAACTCCGCATCTCATAAAATAAATACAGCAAAGAACATGGACCAATGATATACATAAAAATATCAGTATACTCTGTGTGTGACACCATGGTCATGATGATAGGCAAAATAGCCAAAGAACCAATGTAAGTCAGAATCTCATACAACTTTCTTTTTTTAGGTTCCAGATGAGCAATGGGAGATAAACCAATGGGTCCTAAACTTTTTTGCGTTTGTGTAAAATTTAAAAGACTTATCATCATCACAATAGAAGCAAAACCAAAAGCCACATTCCAACGCAAGGCTTCTGGAATAAAAGAAGAGAACAAAGTGCCGTTGGCAGTAGCTACACATAAATAACCACCAATTAAAGCCCCTAAATTAACACCGGCATAAAACAAAGAAAATCCTGCATCTCTGCGATTATCGTCTTCTTTATACAATTTGCCGACGATGGTAGAAATGGTCGGTTTAAAAAAGCCCGTTCCAATAATCGTAAAGCTAATTCCGAAAAAGAAAAATACTTTAGGGTCAATCGCCAAAAGTACACTTCCAATGATCATGAGTATACCACCCCAAAATAAAGAACGTCTGTAACCTAAGATCTTATCCGCAAACAAACCTCCCACAAATGTAAAAGCATACACAAAGGCCTGAGTGGCGCCGTATTGTAAATTGGCGGTGACATCATCCATGTTAAGCTGACTCACCATAAACACCACTAGCATACCCCGCATTCCATAGAAACTAAAACGTTCCCACATTTCGCTAAAAAAGAGATACCACAGCTGTTTGGGGTATTTACCTTTGAAGTCTCGGATTTGGTCTAGAGATGAATCTTTCATAGTTGTGAGTTAATTGAACGTGAATCTTATATTATGTTAGAACGCAGATGACGCGGATTTTTTATGATTTATATGATTGGTTATGGAACGCAGATGACACAAATTGTTATGATTTAATATGATTGGTTATGGAACGCAGATGACACGGATTTTTTATGATTTAATATGATTATAGAACAAATTTGATTCAAAAGTTATGATTTATATGATTGGTTCTGGAACGCAGATGAAACAAATTGTTATGATTCAATTATGCTTTTTTGTTTAAGTGTTTTGAAAAAACTTTCCGTCTCAGTTCTGGTTTTTTTCCAAAATTCAATAATAGTCCAACCTCAAACTCAGTAGCTTTTAGATAGTTTATTAATTGGTATTCGTGCTCTTCACATAAGCACTCAGCCGCTTTAAGTTCAACAATAATGCAATTTTCAATACTTAAGTCAGCAAAATAAACTCCAACCTCCTTTTCATAATAATATACTTTTATCTGTTTTTGTTTTTCTACAACTAAACCCATTTTTAAAAGTTCAATATACAAAGCGTTTTCATACACCTTTTCCAAAAAACCATAACCTAAGGTATTATAAACAGTATAAAAGGCTTTAATTATTTTTTCTGTTATTTCTGAATGTCTAAAATTATCTAAATCCATTTGGGTATGGTTATAATTCCAATCAATCTAAAAATTCCTCTCCTTTTGATAAGGAGAGGAATTCATATTAATTTTTAAAATCCGCGCTAATCATATAAATCAGCGTTATCTGCGTTCCATCGGCCCTATTTCACTCCATGCATCATTCTCTTTAAAATTGGTGTAATAGCAAATAAAATTAAAGCTGCTAATCCGGTGAGAACCACAAACACCATAAAGAACTCAAATAAATTATGAATTTCAAATCCTGCAAACATCGGATTGTGATCACTGATGTGATTTTCACTCAACAGGGCCAATTGTTCAGCCGTTGGGGTCACTGTTTTATCAAGCACCGCCTGCAAATCAATTCCTAACTCCTGTGCTTTATTAAATTTATCGCCTGTGGAAGGTAAGATAGATCCTAAAGTTCCAGCTAAGGCATAACCAGAGGCATTAGACAAAAAGAATACGCCATACAATAAAGATGAAAAACGCTTCGGAGCTAATTTACCTACCAATGATAATCCAATAGGTGACAAACATAATTCAGCTGCTGTTTGAATGAGGTATAATAAGATCAACCATTTAATAGCCAACATCCCGTTATTACCCAGATCTTTTACATTGTGTGCAATGATAAAATAACTCACGGCAATTAAGGCCAAACCAAAGGACTGTTTCATCGGCGAAATAGGTTCTCTGCCCTTGCTGCGTAAATAATCCCACAACATACTGAACGGTACCGCAAAGGCTACAACAAATAAGCCGTTAAATATCTGAACCATCGATGGTGGCATATTCCAACCGAAAAAGTTTCTATCGGTTTGATTATCGGCAATGAACGTTAACGACGATCCTGCTTGTTCAAAAGCGGCCCAAAAGAAGATCACAAAAAATCCAACAATGTAAATAACAATGATACGATCTCTTTCCACTTTAGTTAAAGATGAATCAGAAATGATCAAGCCCGCTAATGTAATTCCACTCGAATAAATAAGCGTGTAGATCCAGTTTTGGCCAAATACAAAGTGAATAAGACTTCCAAGAATAATAAAGCCAAGTCCGGCCATCATCAAGGATTTTTGAGAGAAAACTGCTTTTTGTGATTCGCCTTCCTCAAAATCAGAGGCTTCATTTTTAGAAGGTAAACCGCCTAATGGTCTGCCTTCCGGACTAACCACATACTTATTCTTTAAAAAGTAAAATAATGCTGTTCCAATTAACATGGCAATTGAAGCGGCCAAAAATCCATATTTAAAGGCGTGTATGTCACGAATTCCTTCTGAATCTTTCACATCACCAATTATTGGACAAATAAGCTGACCTAAAAAGGCGCCTAAATTAATTCCCATATAAAAAATAGTAAAGGCTGTATCCAGTTTACTTTTTTCTTGTTTTGGATACAAACTTCCTACCATACTTGAAATGTTCGGTTTAAAAAATCCGTTTCCAAAAACAATGATGCCTAAAGCGATCCACATTAAGGTATTGGCTAATCCAATGTTAGTTCCAAAAATACTGGCACTGGCAAATAAAAACATTTGACCAATGGCCATCATTAGACCACCTAAAAGGATACAATTTCTATTACCAAAAAATCGATCGGCAATAAAACCACCTAGCATAGGGGTTAAATAACAT
Source organism: Heterotrichella gracilis (assembly GCA_032358255.1). Taxonomy (NCBI): domain Eukaryota; class Xanthophyceae; order Tribonematales; family Xanthonemataceae; genus Heterotrichella; species Heterotrichella gracilis. The sequence goes on along the minus strand of JAULBX010012544.1, from coordinate 38,237 downwards.
AATCCTAAAAAACCACCATAGATCAAAGAAGCTGTTTCTTCTTTCATCATTAAAGAGTTTACAAGAAAAAGAGTGAGAATGGCGCGCATGCCATAAAAATTAAAACGCTCCCACATTTCAGTTCCAAATAATACCCATAATCCTTTCGGATGTCCCTTTTTTTCAATCGCGTGTTCCATGTTTTGTTTTAAGTTAGGTGGCTAAAATAGCTGTTTTATTTAATATAACAAATGGGTGAAAATGGTTAAAAGTTAAACGTTAATCGTTATAAGTTAACAGTTGGCAAAACAAAAAAAGGTTAAACGTTGGTCAAACGTATAACCTTTAACTCATAACTTATAACTTCTTAATAGACGTGTTGTCCACCATTAATGCTGTAATTCGCACCGGTAATAAAACTGGTTTCTTCACTGGCTAAAAAGCTTACCAAATGCGCTACTTCGTGGGTACCGCCTAAACGTCCCATTGGTACCTGCGCCACAATTTGCGCCAATACTTTTTCCGGAACAGCCATAACCATGTCGGTACCAATATAACCCGGAGAAATAGTATTTACCGTAATGCCATATTTTGCCACTTCCATGGCTAATGATTTAGTAAAACCATGCATACCCGCTTTAGCCGCGCTGTAATTGGTTTGTCCAAACTGACCACGTTGCCCGTTTACAGAAGAGATATTAATGATACGCCCGAATTTACGTTCAATCATTCCTTCTAATACATTGCGCGAACAATTAAATACTGAATTTAAATTGGTATTAATAACTGCTGCCCAATCTTCTTTTTTCATGTTGATCAATCGTCCGTCACGGGTAATACCGGCATTGTTCACCAAGGTATCAATAGGACCGATCTCTGTTTCAATTTTTTTGATCATATCAGCCGCACTGTCAAAATCACTCACATCCCCATAAAATAATTGTATGTCAAAACCTTCTGCTTTCATGCTTTGCATCCATTTGTCTGCCTTTTCCTTGGTATGATAATTTCCAACCACATGATAACCATCTTTATATAATTCTTTACACATGGCGGTTCCTAATCCACCTGTAGCACCGGTAACCAATACAATTCGTTTGTTTAACTTATCCATAATTCGTTATTTTTAGATTGTTAGTTTTTAAGATGACTCTTTATTTTATACCATTTTGATCCTTATTTGATCTTATCTACATTGAGAACCGTGGCTTCACCACTGGTGCACACCAAGCCATCTTTATTTTTTATTAATGTTTCTACTACAGCACGGTTTTTATCTTTAATCAATTCTTTCACTGTAAATACGGCATCGTATTTCGTGTCCACATACATGGGTTTTAAAAAATTCAATGACTGTTTTAAATAAATAGTTCCTTCGCCCGGAAATAAAGTACCAAACACTTTGCTGAACAAGGAGGCACTTAACATGCCATGCATGATGGGCCGTTTGAATAATGTTTTTGCGGCATAAGTAGCATCTGTATGCACTGGATTTTTATCTCCTGTAACTTCAGCAAAACGGTTCACTTCTTCTTGTGAAAATGAAAATTCGTGTGTAAAAACTTGGTTGACTTCAATCATATGTCTTGTTTTGATTAAATTAAAAGTACCAATTAAATATCATTTTCAAAATAAATTGCAAAAAAAATAGTTGAGAACTAACTAAACACATAAGTGCACATGGAACACTTAGAATTTAGAAGGCATTTTGTAAATATTCGCACTGCCGAGATCACTAACTTAAATGCTCTTATTCCAGTGTAATAAGATAGATTAAATACTAAAAAGCTTAGTGAAACTAAGTGGCCTGAGTGTCTTAGTGGTCATATTAAAAGAAACCCTAAATTTGCAGCTTACAAATCAAACCATGAGCTATCCTCAGATCATCTTAAACAAAGGCAAAGAATTTTCTATGCAACGCAAACATCCCTGGGTGTTTTCGGGTGCCATTGCTAAAAAGGACGCGAACCTGCAGGATGGTGATCTGGTGGAAGTATATTCCAACAAGAATGAATTTCTTGCCATAGGTTATTATGCCGGAGGCAGCATTGCCGTGCGTATCATTTCCTTTGTAAAGACGGAGATCGATGAACAGTTTTGGTACGATAAAGTAAAAAAGGCCTGGGACTACCGCCAACACCTCAACCTACTCAATGAACACACCAATGTATGTCGCCTCTTTTTTGGAGAAGGGGATGGCGTGCCGGGTTTAATATTAGATTATTATAATGGACATGTAGTTGTTCAGGCCCATTCGTACGGGGTATATCTTCAAAAAGAAAACATTGTAAAGGCCATAAAATCAGTATTGGGTGAAAACCTAAAAAGCATCTACGATAAAAGTGCCGAAACCTTATCCAAACACCATTCCGGCAAAACAGAAAACGGGTTTTTGTTTGGCGCTCCTGAAGAGATCATTGTGAAGGAGAATGATCATTTGTTTAAGATCGATTTTGTGAACGGACAAAAAACCGGCTTTTTTATTGATCAGCGCGACAATCGGAAATTATTGGCCGAATACAGCAAGGATAAAAATGTACTCAATACTTTTTCATATACCGGAGGCTTTTCAGTATATGCAGCCGCTGCGGGCGCTAAAACAGTGCATTCGGTAGATGTGAGTGAATCGGCTATTGCCTTATGTGATCAGAATATTGCATTAAATCATTGCCAAAATCATGAAAGTTTTGCGGTAGATACCTTTGATTTTTTTAAGGATAAAAAGGATAGTTACGATGTGATCGTATTAGATCCTCCTGCCTTTGCAAAGAGCAGAGATAGCAAACACAATGCGGTGATTGGCTATAAACGTCTGAATACATTGGCCATGAAACTTATTAAAGCCAATGGCATTATTTTTACCTTTAGTTGCAGCGGCGTGGTTGATAAAATGCTTTTTTACAATACCATTACCTCTGCAGCGATGGAATCTGGAAGAAATATTAAAGTACTTCATTATTTATACCAACCTGCCGATCATCCTTTAACGCCTTATTTTCCGGAAGGGGAGTATTTAAAGGGGATGGTGCTTTGGGTGGAGTAAGTTAAACGTTATACGTTAATCATTTTTAGATAACTAATAATGAACTTTTAACGTTTAACCTATAACTAATAACCTTTAACTTATAACTTTTAACCAATAACATGTAACTTATAACCTTTAACTTTTAACCTTTAACCTTTCCTAAACATTCTAAGCAAAAATCTGTTCCATAAAAAGAAAGAAGCCGTAAATTTAGCGTATGATTTTAAGTGAAAATAATTCCGATACACTTATTGCCAATTCATTGGTTTCTGATAAACTAAAAGCTATTGCCAATAAAGTATTTAAAGGTGATCGTATTTCGTTTGAAGAAGGTGTAACCCTCTACAATGAAGCAGAATTAAGCTTTTTGGGAGTCCTTGCTAATTTTGTGCGGGAGAAAAAAAGTGGAAACAAGGTGTATTTTAACCATAATTTTCACGTTGAACCCACCAATGTCTGCGTTTACAGCTGTTCGTTTTGTTCCTATTCGCGCCTTATTAAAAACCGTGAAGATGGTTGGGAGTTATCGGTAGATCAGATCATGAATATTATTAAGGGATACGACAATCAGGAAGTGACTGAAGTGCACATCACAGGTGGCGTCGTTCCTAAACAAGATCTGGCTTTTTATACTGAATTATTCCGTCGCATAAAAGCACATCGTCCAAACTTGCACATTAAGGCCTTAACTCCGGTGGAGTTCCATTACATTTTTAAAAAGGCTAAAGTGAGCTATGAAGAAGGTCTGCAATTAATGAAAGAAGCCGGATTAGACAGCCTTCCCGGCGGTGGTGCTGAGATCTTTGACAAAGATATTCGTGATCAGATCGCCGGTGGAAAATGCTCTACTGAAGAATGGTTATCTATCCATGAAATATGGCACAAGATGGGTCATCAATCAAATGCCACCATGTTATATGGACATATTGAAACCTTTGAACACCGCATTGATCACATGGAGCGTTTAAGACAACTTCAAGATAAAACAAAGGGTTTTAATGCCTTCATTCCTCTTAAGTTCAGAAACAAAGACAATGAAATGGCGCATGTGCCTGAAGTGAGTGTGATTGAAGATCTGCGTAATTATGCGATTTCACGAATTTACCTTGATAATTTCCCCCATATCAAAGCTTATTGGGCCATGATAGGTAGAAATACTGCTCAGTTATCGCTTAATTTTGGAACAGACGATTTAGATGGGACCATTGATGACACCACCAAAATATACAGTATGGCCGGTTCAGAAGAACAAAACCCTAAACTTAGTACTGAACAATTAGTGAATCTGATAAAAGCGGTTGGTAAAGTTCCTGTTCAGCGCGATACTTTATATAACGTGGTTAAACTCTATAATTAATTCTTGCTTCAAACAATTTTATTTATTTTAGTCCTCTAATTATCAAGCTTCATGCGTATGAAAAAATTATTTACTCTACTTCTTTTAAGTTTAAGCTGTGCTGTTTATGCACAAGATTCCACACAAAAAACCCCTAAAGACACTTCCTGGAAAGTTTCAGGTATAGTTGGTTTAAACGTGAGTAATACAAGCCTGAGTAATTGGCAAGGAGGGGGATCGAATAACTTTGCCCTTAATGCCATTTTTAATATGGAAGCTATTTATAAAAAGGATAACCTTGAGTATCTGAATAAAATTGACGCTCAATTTGGCTTGATTCGTCCGGGTCAGGATGCTCTTAGAAAAAACATGGATCAGTTGTTTTTTCTGATGAAATTAAATAAAAGAATAGATAGCAGCCCTAGCTGGTATTATTCATTACAAGGTGACTACAGAACACAATTTGCGCCGGGTTATAAATATGAAAACGGCGTAACAAGCGGACAAGCCGTTTCAGACATTAACTCACCCGGTTACCTTCAGTTAGCATTAGGTATGGATTATAAGCCAAACTCCTATTTCTCAGCGGCTATCTCACCTATTGCAGGAAAGATCACCATGGTGAATCGTCAGTACCTTGCTGACGAAGGCTTGTATGGCGTTGTACCTGCCACATATGATACTGCGGGAGTGCGTTTAACTGCCGGTGAGAAAGTGCGTTACGAATATGGAGGAAGATTGGTAATAAAATTCAAAAAAGAAGTAGTGAAAGGATTCACCATAGATTCTTACCTCGATCTATTTTCCAATTACAAAAATAATCCAGGCAATATAGACGTGGTGTTTAACAACTTGTTCTCATACAAGTTAAACAAACTATTAACACTCACATTTATTTGTCAAATGGTGTATGATGATGACATTGTTGTAAAACGCGACTGGAATGGTAATGGCATTGTTGACCCTTCTGATGGTGACATCAATGGACCACGTCTACAGGCATTAACTACCTGGGGAATAGGCTTTAGTTTTAAATACTAAGTTTTGAATCGGCTGACCCTTATATTTCTTCTTTTTTTTAGTGTAAGGCTCTTTTCACAACCAAACTCCAAATCGGTTTTTTCATTAAAACCAAGTTTAGGTATTAGTGGCACACAAATTCATGGAGATAGTTACGACGGATATAATAAACTTGGTTATGCCGCAGGTTTCGTTTTAAATGCTTCGCTTTCTAAAAAGTCGAGCCTTGAGTTAGGTTTTTTATATGCCACCAAAGGCTCTAAGCACAATCCAACTAATAGCGATCCTTCGTATTATTATTTACATATACGATACATTGAACTACCGCTTTATTGGCACTTTTTTTTCTTGCCAAAATATTTTTTCACACTGGGTGTATATGGCGGGTATTTTATTAATTATTACGAGAATCAAGGAAATACCGACGTTACCGGCTGGTACGAGTATAATAAATTTGACATGGGTTTAGTAACCGGTTTGGGAAGGAAAATCACAGAAGATTTTCATTTAGAACTTAGATTCACTAATTCACTCATTCCCATTCGAACAATTAACTCCAATGTCTATTACGATAATCCCGTTGCCCGTTTTTTTGATAAAGGTTATTACAACAATGTGGTCGTTTTTATGTTAGCTTACAAGATAAACTTAAATAAATCAGGTGCACAATAAAACACATAAATTAGCTATAGCCGTAACCGGCGCCAGTGGCAGCATCTATGCCAAAGTATTATTGGATAAGATCACCAAACTGCGCGATCAGTTTAACGAGGTCAGTTTGGTAATGAGCGATAATGCCCGGGAAGTATGGACCCTTGAGTTAGGTAATAAAGATTTTGAGACCTACTCCTTTAAAACCTATGCTAAAAACGACTTTTATGCGCCATTTGCATCTGGTTCCGCAAAATACAATACCCTTATCATTTGTCCATGTAGTATGGGCACTCTCGCGCGCATTGCCTCTGGCATTAGCAACGACTTAATTACACGTGCCGCCGATGTGATGTTGAAGGAGAGACGTAAATTAATATTGGTTACACGCGACACCCCACTCAGCCTCATTCATATTAACAACATGAAAACCTTAACCGAAGCAGGCGCCATTATTTGTCCAGCCTCCCCTTCCTTTTATTCAAAACCTAAAACCTTTGAAGAGCTGGCTGCAACGGTGGTAGACAGAGTCATTGATCTGGCCGGAATTGAACAAGACAGTTACCGCTGGGGAAATTAATTTTTAAAAGGCATTGGAGAAGTTTTTGATCAATAACACATTTGTCCTTCAAAAATATCCTGGTAAAGGCGGTTGGACCTATGCCGCCATTCCAAAGCTCAAACCTGCAAAAACAAAAGCATTTGGCATGCTCAAAGTTAAAGGTAAAATTGACGGGTATGAATTTAAAGGCTTTCATTTAATGCCAATGAAATCAGGTCATTTATTTCTTCCGGTAAGAGCAGAAATTCGAAAAAAAATAAAAAAGCAAGCCGGTGATACTGTGTTGATCTGTTTAATGGAAGATCACGATTCGTTTGAAATTCCTGTTGAATTTCTCTCTTGTTTAAAAGATGATCCGCAGGCAGAACGCCACTTTTTAAAATTCAGCGAAGCCGAAAAGTCCAATTATGTGAAATGGATCTATTCAGCCAAAAAAGAAGAGACCAAAATTCAACGGATGGCTGAATGTCTTAAACGCCTTTCAAAAAACATGAAGTTTACCGATAGAGAATTGTAATTTCAACTTCATGCTTTAGTTCTCATATTTGTCGTTACTCAAATAAATTTGGTCCCGGAGGGACCGAACCTTCTTAAAAGAATGACTTGCTTCAAAAGGGAAAAACAAAAACTTAATCTTAAGAACAGATCTCTTTTTGTATCCAAATAAGAAAGACTGTAACAAGTATTTGAGTATTCTATAGCGTTCCATATAAACGACCTAAAATTAAAATGATGAAGTTTGTTTGATCCGAAGATGCCGCTCCTACGGAGCTAAAGATTTATCTTTTGTTCTCTATATTATCATTTCGCTCCTACGGAGCTCGAAAAAATTTCTAATCTGAAGCAATGCCCCGGAGGGGCAATATCTTAGTAACAAAGCAAAGTCTAATGCCATTGAGCTCCTGAGGAGCGACATTATATTTATAGAATCCAACTCAAAGTGGTCCCGGAGGGACCGAACCTTCTTAAAAGAATGACAAAATAAAACTTAATTGCTCCAGAGGGGCAAAACAATTCAGAGAAATCCCAAAAAAATTATATTGAAAAGATAAGAGGATGCGGTATTACCATTTTCCTCCCGAACCACCGCCACCAAAGCCACCGCCGCCAAAACCTCCAAAGCCACCACCCGATGAGCCACCGCCAAAGGAACGTCCACCGCCTCCACCTCCAAGCATACTTCCCCAAAACAAGGCGCTTCCAAGTCCTGAAAAGGTACGACCTCCCCCTCCTCTTCCACCACCAAAAATAGCCCGCAGTAAAATCACGATCAACACAATAATGATGATGGCCGTTAAGCCTAAACCGGGTGTTTTACCTGAACCTCTGGTATAATTCTTAACATCAATTTCACCCTTAGCCAATTTCATCAGCACATCGGTTCCTTTATCTAAAGCGGTATAATAATCCCCTTGCTTCATATAGGGATACATTTCCTTTTCACGAATACGTTTGGTAGCCAGATCAGGGATAGCCCCTTCTAAACCATATCCAATGGCAATAAAAAGATCACGACCGCCTGCACCACCTGTGGGTTTAATGAGAATGACGATTCCGTTATTTTTATCTTTTTGACCAACACCCCACTCTGTGCCTAATTGAAAAGCAAAAGAAGAAGCATCTGCCCCATTGAGGTCATCAACGATCACCACACAGATCTGATTGGATGTTTCATTACTGAAAACCTCCAGCTTTTCTTCCAGTTGAGCAGCTTCTGCATCACTTAAAAAATTCGGAAATTCCTTTGAAAGATTATTATATAATTTAGGCGGATCAGGACGTTGTGGTACTTGAGAAAAGGCCGTTCCAAAAATTAAAACAAACAGTATGGCAATTAGATGACGCATGTTTAATAAGAGATACTGTTAGTAAGTTCGTTAGAATCATCCTTCTTTCTTGGAAAAAATGTTCCCAGTTGTTTGCCGCATTCTAAAATAGCCGAGCTAAGTGCTTCTACTTTGTTATTGGACTTTAATTGAGTGATCATTTTTTTGACCAGATCATTCCAATAGTCAGCACCCAATTTTTCGTGTATGCCCGCATCCCCAATCACCGCCACTTTCCGACTGTAAGTAGCAATATAGATCAAAACACCATTTCGTTCGTCAGTTTCGTGCATTTTTAAACGGGTAAAGACCTTTTGAGCAGCCTTAACCTCATTCACAAAACAAAAGTTATCTAAATGCAAACGGATCTCTCCGGAAGTATGTAACTCTGCCTGAGCAATGGCATCAATAACGATTTGTTGCTCGGTTGCATTCAAAAAACTTAGGGCGCTTGGCATTTTCTAATTTTTATTTGGTCTCGCTGAAATCCACTTTTGGAGCATTCTCTGAACCGGCAGATTCTTTGAATGGATCTTTCTTAGGAAAAGTTTCCTTGTTAAGAAACATGCTGTTAAAAAAACCACGAATATGTACGTTGTAAATTTTTACTGCCTCGTTATAGTTTTGACGGGCTACGGCAATTCTGTTTTCTGTTCCTTCCAACTGTGTTTGCAAGTCAGCGAAATTTTCGGTAGATCTGATCTGAGGATAAGCTTCAAAAGCCAAGTTGATGGCTGTATTGATTTTTTTACCCGCAATCTCCATGTCTTCGGGTGTTTTTGCATTCACAATTCCGGCACGTGCTTCGGTTACCTGAGTCAAAATACCACGTTCGTTGGCTGCTGCTCCTTTAACTGTTGCAACCAATTGAGGAATCAGATCTGCTCTTCGTTGATACGTTGCACCAACATCACCCCATTTTTCATCCACATTTTCCTGCAAATTAATAGCTGTATTGTATGTGCTTCTGTACATCATAAAAATGATGAGTGCTAAACCCAAAATACTACCTAGAATTACTAAACCTTTTTTCATTGTCAATTTATTTTTTAATTTTCTTAGGTAAAAGTACTATTTATAACAGTTTAATGAAGATCCTTAACAAATATTAATTCACCTTTCTCCTTTCCTAAGGATGATCGGTTTGCTTTATTTACAAACGGTAGCGAAGTATGTGTGTTTCACATGATAAAAGCCATTTTTGATTCTCACTTATTTTCGTAAATTAGTTAAAAAATGAACCAATATTATTTATCAGAGAAGGCTGAGCTCATTCGAAGTGGTCATCCATTCTTCCAAACATTGGTTCAATTGATTGAACAAAGTACCCATACCATTCATTTCCAAACCTATATTCTGGCTTCTGATGAAACAGCTCGTACAATACTTTCAGCACTCAGATCTGCCGCAAAACGAGGCGTAAAGGTGTATTTGCTGGCAGATGCCTTTGGTTCTTTTAATTTTCCGGCTGACTTAAGTCAGGAACTGCTAAACGATGGAATTCACTTTCGCCTTTATTCACCACTTTTTTCCACCGAAAGTATTTTACCCTGGCGCCGACTGCATCATAAGTTGTTTGTTTGTGATAATAAAACAGCATTGATTGGTGGAATTAATATTGCCGATAAATATAACTCCCTTCCAGGTTCACCCGCCTGGCTGGATTATGCCGTTTTAATTAATGGTTCTGTCTGTGCTTCTTTGGCAAATTTATGCGAGAGTATTTATTTTAAAAGAAAGATCTATCCTCTAGCTTCGACTATACCTTCCGAAAAACCGGAATTGACAGCTGAAGCAAAAAACCAGATCAGATTCAGAAGAAACGATTGGATAAAAAATAAAAATGAAATTCACAAAAGTTACACGGAAGCGATAAAACAGGCTCAATCTTCTATCACCATTGTAGCGAGTTATTTCTTACCCGGTGCCAATTTTCGTAAACTCTTACGCGAAGCATCACAAAGAGGGGTAAAAATTAAACTGATCATGGCCGGAAAATCAGATTCGTATTCTGTAAAACTCGCCGAGAATTATTTATACGACTTTTACATTCGTTACCATATTGAATTGTACGAATGGAAAGAATCTGTATTGCACGGAAAAGTGATGCTTGTAGACGAAAAATGGGCCACTATTGGTTCTTACAACCTCAACTTTTTAAGTCATTATATCAGCATTGAACTAAATGTCGATATCATTTCTCCTGAGTTTTGTCATCAACTCTCAAACGATTTTTCAGCGATCACACAAGATTATTCTAAAACCTTTAAGTTAAGCCCTTCAAAACACTATAATTCGTTCTTTAGGAAAATACTTCTTTGGCTGGCTTATAATTTTTTTCGTTTAATGATGACTATCTTCGTTTCCGGAAAAAGAAAAAACAAGAAAAAATAAGTTTGTTATGGATTCTCTAACACACATAGTCGTAGGCGCTTGTCTTGGTGAGCTGATTGCCGGAAAACAACTTGGAAAAAAAGCGATGCTGATTGGCGCTTTAGCAAACACCATCCCCGATTTTGATGTTGTTGCGGGCTTGTGGAATAGTCCGGCCGAACAATTACTGGCACACAGAGGCATCACACATTCCATTCTGTTTGCACTTATTTTATCTCCGTTACTCGCCTATTTTTTTTATAAAAAAGATACAGCTCAAAAAATTTCATTCAGGCGTTGGTTCCTTTTAATTGGCAGCGGAATGATCTTACATAATTTTATGGATGCTTTCACGGCTTATGGAACCGGCTGGCTTGAACCTTTTAAACAGACACGCATCAGTTTCAACACCATTTATATTATAGATCCGCTCTTTTCGCTGCCGGTCCTTATTGGTGCCATTTTATTACTCATCTTTAAAAAAACCGAATTCCTGAAACGAAAACGAACAGCACTGATTGCACTTGGACTAACAACCGTATACCTGACTCTGAGCATCGTTATTAAATTAAACGTCAGTCAACTGATAAAAAGCGATCTGGCAGCCAAAAACATTTCTTACGAATCGTATATGGTCACTCCAACTCCTATGAACAATTTACTTTGGTATAGCATTGTTCGTCAAAAAAAAGATCTTTATATTGGTTATTATTCTGTGTTTGACAAGAAAAAATTTGTGTTCTGGGAACTGTATACCAAAAACGATTCTCTACTTAGGCCTTATAAAGAATCACAAGAAATAAAAGATCTTATTCGTTTTTCGCAAGACTATTATTGTATCACTCATGAAGAGGACGGGCTAAAATTTAATGACATGCGATTTGGGCAGATAGGCGGTTGGAATCAGCCACAAGCCTCTTTTGTATTTAATTTTGATCTTAAGCCACAAAACCATACTCAACTTAGTTTACAGCAAGGCCGGTTCAAATCCTTTAATAAAAAAGACCTGAACGCTTTGCTGGATCGTATTGGAGGAACTCAACCATGATTCTTTCATATAGAACGCTGATGACGCTGATTATTATGATGAATTATGATTTTTAAAAAATGATAAACTTTCATATTGTTTGATTCATTTTTATGCTTCCACTCTTAAATAAAAGATTCGGTCTTAGCTTAAGGACTCTATCATCTCAATTAATTAGCTTTCGATTTTTCGTTTGCAAAAAAATCACATCTGTGAAATTTCGGGCTCCCTCTTGTTAAAAATTATCCGCGAAATCGGCGCGATCTGCGTCAGCCTAAGCAGTAACCATTAAATAAATTCGTGTTATTGGTGCAATTCGTGTCTTCTATTTAGAAATCACAAATCAATCAAAGGACTGAGAATCCTTTTTTGACAACTCCACCAAAAGTTGGTATTGCTCCGGTGAAAGATCATTGTAATAATAATTAATAGGATTTACTTTCTCACCATTTTTAATCACCTCATAATGAATATGCGGCGCTGTACTTAAACCGGTGCTTCCAACATAACCAATTAACTGACCTCGGCTTACCGCTTGACCGGCTTTTACAGCCAAACGACTCATATGGCCGTAAAGGGTTTGGTATCCAAAACCGTGATCCACCACTACGTGATTCCCATATCCCTGAGCTAAATTATCAGCCCTCGCAATAATGCCGTCTCCGGTTGAATAAATAGGCGTTCCTTGTTCTGCCGAAAAATCCATTCCCGGATGAAATTCAGGGGTTTTATAAATAGGATGGGTTCTCCAACCAAATCCACTGGTGACAGCATGAGCCAGGTCCTTTTGATTGATCGGCATAATAGCCGGAATCGAAGCTACCAGTTTGGCTTTATTTTTGGCCAACTTAACCACATCATCAAAGGATTTTGATTGCACGTATAATCGTTTTGAGATCCTGTCCATGCGCTCGGTGGCCGATTTTAATATTTCAGAATTATCGTAGCTGTCAAAAAAGGCGTATTTATCAGAGCCCCCACTTCCGCCATAACGAACGGTTTTTGGCAAAGGATCACTTTCAAAAATAGCTCTGTAAATGTTATCGTCCCGTTCTTCCAGATCTTTTAGCACCTCCTCAGCCTGGTTCATTTTTTTATTCAAAAGATCGTACTGCAGTTGCAAAGCCTCAATTTCACGCTGCCGCTTTTTTTCGGTTGGAGAAGGTAAAAATTGCCTCGCCAAAAAGATGGAAATGGTAGCAAAAACCAATCCGGTTGCCAAATAGGACAATAATTGCCAAATACGCTGTCTTAAAGAGGTTTTTACCTTCTCATAAGCAAGCGTTTTTGGATTAAACTTATATCTGACCTTCGACATAAAGGTTTAAATATAAGAAAATTAAAAAAACTTTAAAAATCAGAGACCGTTCGGCCCTCCTTTTAGGCTATTTTGCCTTCACTTTTCACGCGGCATCTTTCATAAGTATTCTTTTAAAAAATCCTTATGTTTAGTATCTTCGCGCTTTATTTCAAAAGCATATGGACGCGATCAAAGTAAGGCAAACATTTCTCGATTTTTTTAAAAGTAAAGGTCATCACATAGTACCCAGCGCGCCCATGGTGGTTAAAGGAGATCCAACCCTGATGTTTAATAACAGCGGTATGGCGCCCTTTAAAGATATTTTTTTAGGAAATGCCCCAATTAAATACCCCCGCATTGCCGATACCCAAAAATGTTTGCGTGTTAGCGGTAAACACAACGATCTTGAAGAAGTGGGAGTGGATACCTATCACCATACCATGTTTGAAATGCTTGGTAACTGGAGTTTTGGCGACTATTTTAAAAAAGAAGCCATTGCCTGGGCCTGGGAATTACTGACAGAGGTTTATAAAATAGATAAAGACCGTCTTTATGTGACCGTTTTTGAAGGAAGTAAGGAAGAAGGATTAAGTTTTGATCAGGAAGCTTACGATACCTGGAAACAATTTGTAAGTGCCGATCGAATACTGAATGGAAACAAAAAGGATAATTTTTGGGAAATGGGTGACATGGGTCCCTGCGGTCCTTGCAGCGAAATTCATTACGACGGAAGAAGTGATGAAGAGCGAAAAAAAACACCGGGTGCTTCCTTAGTCAACAATGATGATCCACAGGTCATTGAAATTTGGAACAATGTGTTCATGGAATTTGAACGAAAAGCCGATGGATCACTCGTAAAATTGCCAAAACAACATGTTGATACAGGCATGGGCTTTGAACGTCTGGTACGCGTATTACAAGGCAAACAAAGTAATTATGATTCGGATGTGTTTTCTCCCTTAATTCATAAAATAGAAGAATTAAGCGGACTCCGTTATAAACCCGAGGACGAAGAAAAACACAAAAAACAACAGCTCATTAACATTGCCATGCGGGTGATCGCTGATCATATTCGCACCATTTCATTCAGCATTGCCGATGGTCAATTACCCGGAAATACCGGTGCGGGCTATGTGATCAGAAGGATCCTTCGTCGTGCCATTCGTTACGGCTATCAAACCCTTAACCTCAAAGAACCATTTATGTACCGCATCGTCCCTACCCTGGCCAACCAAATGGGTGGAGCGTTTCCGGAACTCATCAACCAAAAGATCTTAATTGAAAAAGTGATCAAGGAAGAAGAACTCTCCTTTTATAAAACCTTGGAAGTGGGATTAAAACGAATTGATCAGGTGTGTATTGACACCAGCTCAGCGGGCAAAACAGTTATAGATGGTAAAATTGTTTTTGAATTATACGATACTTTTGGTTTCCCCATCGATCTAACCTCACTCATTGCCAGAGGGTATAACCTCAGCATTGATGAAAAAGCATTTGATCAGTATTTAGATGAACAAAAGAAACGTTCACGCGCTGCCACCAGCGTTGATACGGACGATTGGATGTACATCGAAGAAAATAAAAGCCTCAGTGAGAGTCAGGAAAAAGAAACAGAATTTGTAGGTTATACCGAATTGGAATGTGAAGCAAAGATCATTCGTTTTAGAAAAGTAAAAGCAAAAAACAAAGAGCATTACAATCTAGTATTAAACTTCACCCCCTTTTATGCAGAAAGCGGTGGCCAGGTGGGCGATACCGGAGTTCTAGAAAACATCAATGAAAAGATCGTGATCACCGACACTAAAAAAGAAAATGGGGTCATCATACATTATTGTGACAAACTTCCCATCAATATGAGTGCCGGCTTTACTGCCAAGGTGGACAAAGAGAAACGTATACTCACCACCAATAATCATTCAGCCACACATTTGTTGCATGCTGCCCTCAGAAACGTGCTGGGAACGCATGTTGAACAAAAAGGAAGTTTGGTGAACGATGAACATTTACGATTCGATTTCTCACATTTTTCTAAGATCAGTGACGAAGAAATTTACCGCATTGAAAAAATGGTGAACACAAAGATCAGAGAAAACATAGCCTGTAAAACAGAATTAATGTCGATTGATGACGCCAAAAAAACCGGTGCCATGGCCTTGTTTGGAGAAAAGTATGGTGATGTAGTGCGTGTAGTGACCATTGATAAAAATTACTCCATCGAATTATGTGGTGGCACTCATGTTAACTCCACCGGACAAATTGGTTACTTTAAACTCAGCAGTGAAGGCGCGGTAGCTGCAGGTATTAGAAGGATTGAAGCCATTACCTCTGTAAGGGCAGAAGAATTCTTTGAAAACCAAACCAAATTAGTAGAAGAGGTTAAACAGCTTTTAAAAAATCCAAAAGATATCACGAAAGGTGTTTCAGCCTTGATCGAGGAAAATGCTCATTTGCAAAAACAATTACAATTCTTGTATAAGGAAAAAGCATCCTCCATTAAAAAGGACATGCTCACAAAGATCGAAAACAAGAATGGAATTAATTTTATTGCGCATAGCATACAATTTGACAGTGCTGAAGAAATAAAGAATTTATTATTTGAGTTGAAAAACGAAGTCCCTGATCTAGTATGTGTATTGGCAGCCGAAGTAAATGGCAAACCCAGCATCTCTGTGATCATTAACGATAAAATAGTGAAAGAAAAAAATCTCAACGCAGGAAACATGGTGCGCGAATTGGCCAAAGAAATAAATGGTGGTGGCGGCGGTCAGCCTTTTTACGCGCAAGCCGGTGGAAGTAAATTAGAAGGATTGACAAGTGCTTTAGAAAAGGCCAAAACCTTGGTTCCTTAAAAATTAATTATTCATTCATAAAAAAAGCCGAAGTTAAATGACTTCGGCTTTTTTTTTAGTTGAGAGGCTAATTATTTCTTTGCCTTTAAGTACAATTCGTTTACCTTGGTCCAGTTGATCACGTTAAAAAACGCAGCCATGTAGTCCGGACGGCGATTTTGGTAGTTTAAATAATACGCATGCTCCCATACGTCCATGCCTAACACCGGTGTTCCTTTGCACTCAGAAATATCCATTAAGGGATTATCCTGGTTAGGACTGCTGCACACACACAATTTACCGTCTGCTTTAACGCATAACCAGGCCCATCCACTTCCAAAGCGGGTTGCTCCTGCTGCAGTAAAATCAGCTTTAAATTTTTCAAATCCCCCTAATTCTGCTTCAATGGCTTTGCCAATTTCATTGGTAGGTATACCACCGCCATTAGGTGACATAATTTCCCAAAATAAAGAATGGTTGTAATGGCCACCGCCATTATTTCTCACAGCCATAGGATACTTAGAAATGTTTTGACAGATCTCCTCAATACTTAATTTCTCTGCATCACTATCTTTAATAGCGTTATTTAAATTAGTAACATATGCCTGATGGTGTTTGCCATGGTGAATTTCCATAGTTCGTGCATCAATGTGTGGTTCAAGGGCGTTAAACGCGTAGTTTAACTTAGGTAATTCAAAAGCCATAATAAAGAGTATTTAGTTTAAGATTGTCCGCAAATTTAGCATTTAAAAAATTAGAAATAAAGCCAAACTTTTGTCAAACAGCTTTGTCTTAACGCTAATTTTTCCCAAAAAAAAAGCCTCCAAAATTTGGAGGCTTTAAATTATACAAGAACTAATTATTGTTTTACAACCTTAATTACTTCTACTGCATTATCAGATTTGATTTTCACATAATAAATACCATTAGCAAGGTGGCTAACACTCATGTTAACTTTACCTTCTTTGCTGGTAGTTGATGAAATTAATCTTCCTGTAACATCAGTTAATTCGATGGTTTTATCTAAAGTGCTGTTTAATTCAACAGTAAAGAAACCTGCAGTTGGATTAGGGAACACTTTCACACCGCTTAAGGTAGTTGTGCTTTCATTTAATCCAAGACAAGCATCAACCACTTGAGTAATAGTAGTTACACCAGAGCAACCGGCAGCATTAGTACCAGTTAAGGTATATGTTGTAGTTACATTTGGAGAGATTAATGCATTTTGTGCAACAATGAACAAGGTGTTTGCTGCCCATTGGTAAGTAGTAGCACCTGAACCTGTTAAGGTTTGAGTTTCACCGGCACACATAGCAGACGGAGCAGAACTTACAGCGGTTACAACCGGAGAAGGAGTTACACTCACAACTTGAGTAGCAGAACCTTGGCAGTTAAACGCATTTGAACCTAAAACGTTATAAGTAGTGGTTACAGTTGGACTAACAGTAATGAATGAGTTGTTAGATCCTGTACTCCAGGTATAACTAGTAGCACCATAAGCTGTTAAATTAACTGGTTGACCGGCACAAACAACAGCGTTATTAGCAAATACAACCATGTTAGGTGAATCGTTAACAACCACAAATTGGGTTGTTGTAAAAGTACAACCTGTTAAGGTATTTGTACCTGCCACAACATAAGTAGTGTTGCTGTTAGGTAGTTCACTAATAGATGCGGCATTAGAACCGGTATTCCAAGTATAAGTATCAACACCTGAAGCGGTTAAGTTAACTGCCTGACCTTTACAAACTGTGGTTTGACTGGCACTTAAAGCAATGGTAGAAGCATTAAGAGAACAAGGTGCAACAACAAATAAATCATCCCATGATAAATACTGAGTACCATAGTTAGAATTTGCAGTGGCTTTAATAGCCAGGTAATAGATACCGCTATTAGGCACAGTGAATGTATTTGACATTAATTTACACACTGCACTTGCTGCCGGACTATTTGAAACAATAGTCGTTAAACCTGTGGTGGTTTGTGAAGTACCATACATTAATGATAGATCGGTTACGTTAGTATAACCATAATACTCAGTGCGGTAACTTAATCCTGCAGAATAAGTTACACCTGCATACATCTGAATGCCATTAGAGTAAAAGTAATTAGTAGCATTCACATAATAAGTATAGAATGAACCAAAACGACTACCTGTACAAGGTTGACGGTTAGCATTTAAGGTTTGTGTGTAAGTACGACAGTTAGAAGTACTTGTTACCGACCATGAACAATTTGGTAATTGATTGTTGAATGCGATATTCTCAAATCCTTCATGATATGGCACGTTGCTTGTAGTAACAGCCGCAACAGTTAACTGTCCTGCAGTAGCAGTAATATTAGCACCACCATTAGTACAAGTGATAATGGTACTATAATACATGGTAGCCGTGTTGTTAGGTACAGTCAATACGTTAGTTGTTCCACCGGTTACCGCAGTCCAAGGACCAACGTTAGACACAGTAGAATACTGCCATTGATACGTATAACCAAAAGTAGTGTAAGTGGTTGCTAAGCTCATGAAAGCACTGCTACCAGGACATACCTGATACGTTGGCGTAAGAACTGTGTTAGCACTAGGTGTACCTGCACATGGTGGAGGAGCAATAATATCAACCAAATAATCTTCAGTCTCACAGTAGTACCCTAAACCATTGGTACAAGCCTGACCACCGCTGATGTTGGTGTAATAAGCTGCTCTGATTCTCATTTTACGGTTAGTTCCCGGAGTTGCACTGAAAGGAACTGTTAAATTTCCTGAGTGACTGGTCGCAAAATTGGATGTTACCAGCATTTCGCTAGCAGCATACTGATTATCATTGTCCAAGTCAATCCAAATAGCAAAACCCATTGGATAATAACCTGAACCCACAGTAGCAGAATAAGGATAAGCCTGACCCATAAGGAGGGTTCTTACCGGAGTCGGGAAATTACCATAACCACTTGAGCTGCAACCGGTGTTACCGGTAGAAGCCACACTGGCTAGTGAAAAGGCGTTAATCATAACTCCATAGTTACAATTCCCCGTTGGGGCTGAACTGGTAGAGCATTGTGAATAACCAATACTGGCTATTCCAACGATACTGAAAATTGATAGTAATATTTTTTTCATAGTTAAAATGTTATTTGTTACGAATGTATTAAAAAAAATGTTAATTCAATGAAAATAATTTTAAACAGAGCTATTTTAACAATTTTGTTTTGCCGGAATTAAGAGACTTAACCAAAATGAATTCTCCTTTTTGTCCTTTTGCTCGTTTATGTCGATTTTCACCTCGTTTATTCAATTTCAAAACCTCCTTATGGGCTTCCATACTTTTTATGCTCTTAGTCTCACTTTTGTGCAGCAGTTTATTTTCTGATGAATACACCTCAATACTATAAGAATCTTCACAATTTCCGGTATTAGTAATGCTTAATTCTACACTTCCTTCGTTTAAATCAGAAGAAGAGGTTTGGGCCAAAAAATAATACCAGTTTAATTGATCAATCCAGTTGGCTCTGTATTGAATAAACGCTTGCCACAAGGTATCATTGATCCCACGTGAATACAAAAAGGCATCCCATACAATTTCTTTCTCTTTGGTGATTTCAAACACCCTATTTAAAGCCCCGGCGCAAAATAAAAGGTTATTGGCTGATAACTCTACAATATCTCCACCATTAGCACTTTTTCCCTTGCTAAGCGTATCAAAATTCAGGTCAAATTTCCATAACACAACACTGTCTTTGGGCCCGGCATTATCTTTCAATTCCAAGATGCTTGAAACGCCCTCTTCATTTTTAAAACCATTGTTATTAAAGACATAAATACTATTGTGATTGGTCACATTAGCATCGTGTTGATTTAACATTTTTACCGGAATTCTTGCCTCACCCGAAGGATAACGTTCTCCATAACTCGTTTCCACCACTTTTGTTTTTTTATCAATTTTAACGACGCGACTCAAATCTCTAAAACCAACATACACTTTCGTTCCCTGTTCATTCTCACTAAAAGCATTGGCATGTGTAGCGAAATTTGAAACACCAGTTGGATTTTTCTTATAATTAAAATCCACATCATCAATGTATTCGTTGGCATCCCAATACCAGATGATCTTTCCAGAACGGTCAAATTCAAGCAACAAGGTCACCAGCGTTCTTTTATAAATAATGCCATCTATTTTTACAGCGTCCGGTTCCAGTTTTAAGGCTTCGTCTGAATAATTACCAAACAAGCGACGATACACTTTTCTGTCCCCTAAAACCATATAGGTTCCTCGTTTGGTTTTTTTAAAATCATGGTGATAAATAACTGTGTCTCCCTTAAAAATACATGGAAAAGGGGCTTTCCATAAAAGTTTACCACTAAAATCAATCTCATATGGCACCCTGATGGTTAAAAAAGTAATGGTGTTATCTGCTGTGATCCTAAGGTCCCTGATGTGAGTATTTTTGATCTCAATGCTGTCGACCGGAGGAATGGTCCATACGGGTTTCCCTTCTCGGTTAATGATAGAACGTGTATAATCTAAACTAATGAGGCCTCCGCTGTGTTTCTCCTTATTATTTTTAATCACATCAATCCTTATTTCATCATAACTTTGATAGGCTATCTTCATGATGTGAAACGAATGAATAGCTGAAACAGAAAGACGTTCGCCATTTTGATGGTAGGCTTTTACCTGCCAGAAATACCTTGTGGCCCATGTAAGATCGGACACCCAAAAAGCCGGTACTTTATTTTCTGCTTTTCGAAACAATTGTGTCATCAAAGAATCAGAATAAACAAACAACTCATATCGAATGGCTTTATCTGTCAATTCATTCTCAAAATACACCGTGGTATAATTCAGTGTACTATTATCCTTCGGAAACACATCGGCTTTTATGCTGCCGGTGAAATACAAGAGAAATAAAAAAAATAGTACTGTCTTAGTGTAAGAATTAAACAATGGAAGTCTCTTCCTATCTCTCGAAAGATCTCTGGTATTAGAAGATTGAACTAAGCTGAATTGAATAAACGACATGTGTTAGTGATTAAGAAAAAGTTGAATGATTTTATAATCGGCTGAATGATTAGATTTAACAAGTACTGAAAGCGTTTTAGATTGAAGTTGCTGTTGATTTACACGAATGCTATGTTTTAAGTTCTTACCTACCTGCAGAATTTTTGTTTCCTCTTTTTGCAGACTTTGTCCGTTTTCATTGAGTAGTTCAATGTGATATGAATCGGCCTGTTGTCCGGTGTTGTATATCAACAGATCATAATTTCCCTTATCCACATCCAACTTATGTTCGCCAAGTTCACACAAAAAATGCGACCATTTAAGTTCCTTGATCCAGTTGCATCTGTATTGTGGAGAACTTCTCCATTGGGTTTCTTCTTCTTTTTTTGCCTCCACAAACGCGTCCCACACAATCTCCTTTGAACGACTCACTTCAAAAAGCCGGTTCAGTAATCCTGCACAAACCAAAAAATTTGAATTTGGTAGTTCAACCATGTTTCCCCCGCTAATACTTTTACCATTCGTAAGCGTATCAAAGTTCAGATCAAATTTCCAAACCAAAATGCTGTCACCGGGCAAACCCTCCTCCTTTATTTCCATGGCACTTGAAACGCCGCCGCCACCGCCGGGTGGACTGTTATTATTGAGTAATAAAATGGTATGGCGTTTTGTTATACTCGCATCGTGTTGCCGTTTAAATAAATTGTTTGCCAGCCTGGCTTCTCCTGAAGGATATTTCTCACCATAACTTTGCTCCACCTTTTTGCTTTGTTTATCTATTTTCACAATACGACTCAAATCTCTGAATCCAACATAAACTTTAGTTCCGGCTTCATCTTCACTAAAGGCATTGGCATGTGTCGCAAAACCGGGTATTTTCATTGGACCTTTTTTTATATTCAGATCTTCATCCGTTACATAATCGTTAGCATCCCACATCCAAATAACTTGTCCCTTTTTATCAAATTCAAGTATACAATTCATGAGCACCTTGCAGTACTTTTGCCCGTCTATTATTTTTACTTCAAATTCCTTATTAAGCCGTTCCAAAGGATAATCGCCCAGTACTCTTCTATAGGCTTTTTTATTGCCCATTACCATGTATGTTCCCCTATTGGTTTTTTTAAAATCATGGTGATAAAAAACCGTATCTGAATTTAAAATAAAAGGATAAGGTGCGGTCCAAAGTATGTTTCCTTCCAGATCTATTTCCAGCGGAAAACTTCCGTTTAAAAAAGTAAGGGTGTTATCGTGCGTGATTTTTAAATCTCTGATCTGATTCTTTTCCGGATCCATTGATTCTGCCACCGGGATGGTCCAAATCATATTTCCTTGTCGGTCATAAATAGAACGGGAATAATCTAAACTGATATAACCGCCGGCATGTTTTTTTACGGCATTTGTTTTTACGACCAAACGTGTTTTCTCTTTATTTTGCGAAACTACATTGAGTGTTTTAAATTGATGCCAGGTGCCTGAACTTAATTCATGCTGCTTTTTGTCAAATACCCTTACTTTCCAAAAATAAGTGGAATTCCAGTTTAATGCCTCTGACCAGAAGGCCGGAACTTTGTTTTTGATTGTCTTTAATTCCCCTCTCTTTGAACCCGGTATGGAATCAAAATACACTAACTCGTATGTGAGTCCTCCTTTTACAAATTCTTCTTCAAAATAAACCGTATTGTAGTGAAGCACGGCCTCATTGGCCGGTATAATTTTACAGAACCCTTGTAATGAGTAAAATAAAATCAAGACCAGACTTCCATACTTTCGTTTGAACATAATCAAGGCTCTTTTGAGAAAGCTAAAATACTTGAAAGATTTATATCATTGGTATGGTTTAAGTAAAATTATGTTTTTGGTTCATCCACTCTAATTAGTGGATGCTCAAAAATCTCTAAATTGCTTGCCCATAAAGGCCAAAATTGTCAGTTGTGATGTTTTAGTTTGCAGGAAAAGTTCCATTCGTGTTATCTTTTCGGCAGATTAATGATAATAATTTTTCATGTTCTTTTGCTTGATCAAAAGAACCAAAAATCAAGGCTTACGAGAAATTCCTTGAGATCTACGAGTCTTGTTTCTGCCGCAGGCGAAGGGCGCGCATGGACGCTCAAATAAAGAAATTTGAATAGCGCCTGCCGCCTGCTTAGAACACCAGAAACGCGACTCTTGATCTCTACGTAATTTCTCGAAGGCCGGACAGCAGACCCCGTCCACCATTGCCCTTTAATTATTATCTGTTATAAGTATCGTTTGATCCTAAATTTTACATGATAAAAATAAAAACCGACTTTTTGAGGGTCGACTAATTAAAACAAAAAACTCCACCGTATTAGGGTGGAGTTCTTAAAAAAAGGAGAAGGAAGATTAGTTTTTAATGATCTTCACAAAATCGTTTGTTGTTTTAGTTTGAACCCTTAAATAATACACACCGTTTGCATAGGCTTTAAGAGAAATAGGAAGCGTTTCAGCAGTGGTGTTAACTGAATAGACCACACGTCCAGTTAGATCACTGATCTCAATGAATTTACTTTCTGAATTAGCTGTCTTCACCGAGAAATCTCCGTTAGTAGGATTTGGGAAAACCTGCAAATTGCTGTTACTTATTGATTGCTGTGCAATTCCGGTACACTCACCCACATTTAATAAAAGAACAGAAGATCCTTTGCAACCTGAGGCATTTGTTCCTGTTAAGGTGTAAGCTGTACTTACCATTGGATTCACCAATACCGGTGAACCAGTAATGTAAATAGAGCTTGCTGCCCATACATAACTTGTGGCACCGTTTCCTGTCAGAGTAATTTGATCACCCACACAAATCTGATTAGGATCTGCGGCATTGCTTGTAACAGTAACAGTTGGATTTGGATTGACGGTAATTAAAGCCACTGCAGATGACTGACAGTTATTGGCATTAGATCCTAAAACGGTATATGAGGTGGTACTGTTTGGAGAAACAGTAATAACGGGGTTTGTAGAAGCCGTACTCCAGGTGTAGGTTAATGCACCTACCGCTGTAATATTGACCGACTCACCTGCACAAATTACCGGAGAAGCAGCATGAGCAATAATAACCGGAGAATCGTTCACGATGACATTTGATTGTAAGGTTACCGAACAACCACTTAACGAACTGGTAGCAACCACATAATAGGTGGTGTTATTATTCGGCGTGTTTGTAAATGTTGGTCCTGTATCACCGGTATTCCACAAATAATCATCGGCACCTGCCGCTGTGATATTTACCACATCACCTTTACAGATGGTTTGTGTAGCTGGACTTAAAGTAACGGTTGGAGAATTGATATCGCATGGTACATCGATCCTTAAATCGTCCCAGGACAAATAATATGCACCATAACTTCCATTACTGGTTGCAGCCACTGCCACATAGTATAATCCAGATGTAGCTACCGTGAAGGTATTAGACAGTGATTTATAGATCAAACTCGACGCTGCACCGTTGGAAGAGGCAACAGGTACCAAACCGGTTGTGTTTTGATTTGGACCAACTAAGATGGAAAGATCCGTAAAATTGGTATACCCATAATATTCTGTTTTATAGAACAGAGATGCAGAATAGGTTACACCTGCATTTAACTGCATGGCATTGGTATAAAAATAATTGGTTCCGGTAATATAGTACCCGTAAAAGGTAGCGTATTTACTTCCTGAATTAGCACTACGGTTTTGACTAAGTGTGGTGGTATGTGTTAAACAATTTGTACCCAATGAATTGGATGTCCACGAGCAATTAGGTAATTTATTACTACCATTGATCCCTTCAAAGTTTTCATAATATGGTACAGTAGAAGTAGTTGTTCCTGCTACGTTCACAATTCCAACCGGAGAAATATTTCCATTACCATTTGTGCAAGTCATCACAATTGAATAATAGGTTGTATTTGTAATAGAAGGAGTACTGTAAGTTACATTGGTAGCCCCCGGTACCGAAGTGAATGGACCTACAGAAGAAGTGGTAGAGGTTTGCCACTGATAGGTTATACCTAAATCACTGTAGTAGTTGGCTACGCCTAACTGCAAATTTTCTCCAGGACAAACAGTAATGGTAGCAGGAGATACCGAATTCGCACTTGGAGTTCCGACACATTGAATGCTTAAAAACTCATGAGCACCCATATCCGGGGTGGTACCAGAGCGAGGAGCAAAATTAATATCAGAAGCCACACCTACCGGTGTACCTAAATTATTAACGGCGGCATTGGTAGGTATGTAATTAAATCCCGCAATACTTGTGTACTGTGGGTTTAAAGAAATACTGTTCGCATCCGTGCCTTGTCCCTGAAAAGCAGCTATGGTGGTGGCGTTCGCATTAAAATACCCCACATAATTGGTGCCCGCGGCAGCATTCATGTATATATTATTAAAATTAGAAACTACACCTGAATTGTAGTATACGCAATATTTTGTTCCGGTTCCTCCTCTGGAAATAGAAATAATATTGTCTTTCACATCTACATCATACCCTGAAGTTTGATAGGAGAATAAGCCATAGGTGGTACTTCCGCTGGTTGAAGTGGCATTGTCAAGTGAAATGGTATTATGGTAAACATAACCATCAATGTAAAGGGCGTACATTCCATAAATTTGTCCATTGTGATTGATATTCGAAATAATATTGTTGCGAATGGTATTTCTGTTGGTACCGCCGCCATTGGCTGAATTCCAGTACGCATAAATTCCAAAACACTGGCTGGTATTGGTACTTCCGCCAACACCATCAAATAAACGTTGCACTCTGTTTCCTTCACACATACCACCGTTTTGATAATAAAACCAAATAGCATAAGTGGTTGTCCAGTTGGTACGGTTTGGACGTTCGATCACGTTGTTTTTTAGATTTGTATTTTTACAATAATAGGCATAAATACCTGAGCGGTAAAAATCCTGTATGGAACAATTCTCAATGCGATTGTCAGTGATCCATGGACTAGAGGTATTTCCATACATAGATACGCCATAATAACCATTACGCATATTACACGTCAAAAAGGTATTGTAATTACCTGAATTACCAAATGAACCATAGCTGGTCTGCGATCCACTGAACACTACCGGGAACTGATTGGCACTGGTGTTGTTTGCCGGTACCGAAAAAGTACATGCTGTGAACGTGTTATAATCGGCTCCATTGGTTAAATGTGCACAATAGGCATAAGTTCCGGTACCGATCATCGATAAATTATTAAAGAACATGCGATCAGCTCCATTCAATAATACTACCCATGGCATGGAAGCATTGCTGCTATTGAAAGTTATGGTGTTACCATTTCCATTAATGGTAATGGTGTTGGTTGAAGAGGTGCCGGTAATGGAATTAAATTGTACCTGCTCCACATAAGGCCCTGTGGATGCCACCACGTTTACTACCAGAGTTCCGTTAATACCGGAAGTGTTTAATGCCGTGGCAAGGGCACTAAATGTCTGATAATTTGTGCCGGCTGTAGCTGCACCACTGTTAATAGTAACCACACCGGAGATCTGGGCATTCTGCTTAAACGTGCTTAAGCACAGGAGCAGAACAAACATTTTAATGAATTGGTAATTTTTTTTCATAGGATGTGTGTTTATAGATTTATCAAACTTAAAACAAAAAATCAAATTTTCATGTTAATTTTTAATGGAATAAAAAAATTAACATAAAAAAAAGCCCCACCCAAAGGTGGAGCTCTTTAAAAACATTAGGTGTGAAGATTAGTTCTTTACAATTTTGATCACTTCAGCAGAAGTGTTTGATTGAACTTTCACATAATAAATTCCGTTTGAAACTGCGTTCATGTTTAATTGAATGGTTTCATCAGAACTAGAACTTGAAAGGATCACACGGCCGCCTAAATCAACTAATTCAATAACCTTGAATGAATTGTTACGAGTTTCAATGGTTAGTTCGCCGTTTGTTGGATTAGGGAAAACACTGATAGAATTAGCATCAGCGCCAAACTTAGTAATTCCAACACACTCACTTACGTTTTGAACCAAGGTCACTGATTTAGAACAACCGTTTGCATCTGTACCGGTTAAGGTATAGGTAGTTGTTACATTCGGTGAAACCGAAATAGGAGAACCTTGATAAATGATAGGTGATGAACTTGAGATCCATTGATAAGTCACTGCACCGGTACCAGTTAAGTTAACAGTTTCGCGCACACACATGTCATTTACATTGCTGGTAGCAGCACTTACATTTGGCAAGTTGTTTACAGTGATCTGTTGAGTTGACTGTGAAGTACAACCTGCTGCATTAGATGCTAATACAGTGTATGTTGTTGTTACAGTAGGACTCACAGAAGTTGAATTAAGTAAAGAACCGTTGTTCCAAGTATAGGTTACTCCACCTAAAGCAGTTAATACTGCTGGAGAACCGGCACACACAGTTACCTTATCTGCCACAATAAATACAGTTGGAGATGGACTCACCACGATGGCTTGTGAAACAGTTTGTGTACATCCTGTTAATGAATTTGAACCCACAACATTGTAAGTAATATCATCTAAAGGAGTTTCTGTCAATACATTGCTGTTGCTACCATTGCTCCATGTATAAGTTGCTGCACCACTTGCTGTGATGTTCACACTTTGTCCTTCACAAATAGTGTTAGAACTGGCGCTCACAGTTACAGTCGGGTTGTTACCTGAAGCAGGTGTACAAGGAATGGTAATAGAAAGGTCATCCCAGGTCAAATATTGTGCTGAAGAGCCGGTATTTCCGGTTGCTCTGATCGCAAAATAATATAAACCGGGAGTTGCTACTGTAAATGTATTTGACAATTGTTTGTAAACATTACTGATAGCAGGACCATTCGTAGAGGCGATGCTCACTAAACCGGTTGGGGTTTGAGTAGTACCATATAGAATTGAAAGATCTGTCCAGTTGTTGTACCCGTAATATTCTGTTTGGTACCAAAGTGAAGCAGAGTAAGTGATTCCAGCCTCTAATTGAATACCATTGGTATAAAAATAACGTGTTCCACCCGGATTATAGAAAAAAGAGGCGAATTTAGATCCGGTGCGTGGTGTTCTGCCTAAGGTATTAGAACTCACATAGGTTTGGCAATTGGTAGGAATATTACTTCCCACCCACGAACAATTAGGCAATTGATTTGGAACACCAATACCTTCAAAACTTTCATAATATGGAACGGAATTGGTAGTTGTTCCAGCCACGATAACCTGAGTACCGGTAGCTGTTGTAGTTCCACTCACATTTGAACAAATTGCAGTTGCAATAAACCAAGTTGATACAGTTAAATTAGTAGCTGAGTATGAAGCATTGGTTGCATTTGAAATGGCGGTGAACGGACCAACTGAAGAAGTGGTTGAAGATAACCATTGGTAAGTGATCCCTGCCACAGTATAATTAGTAGCAAGACCCATGTTCGCATTGGCATTAGGACAAATGGCAGCAGTTGGACCATTTATTGAGTTTGCGCCCGGAACAGAAGAACATGGTGTTGCAGAAATGATCTGAACATTATAGTCTTCTACTTCTCCCCAGGTAGGATTTGAACATGGTCCCGGAATGCCACTTTCCATAGCAATTACACGCATACGCGTTACACCAAGCAATGATGTTACAGGCACTGTTACACTTGGTGCCGTTACCGTCGTACCCGGAATAGCAAAAGTGGTTAAACCCGACATGTAAATTTGTTCACCCGGATCGGTGAATAAACCATTTTGGTTATAATCGATCCATGCTCCAACATAACCGGAATAGGTTCCGGTATTACATTGACCCACTACGAAAGACAAAGGATATGAAAAGCCCTGAATAATTATCGGAGCGGTTAATCCGGTGTAATTTGAATAACAATTTAGAATAGAACCTGCCCCACCGGTTTGAGAACAATTGGAACTGTTGTTTAATGTACCAAAAGTTACGTTAAAGATCTCTTCGTCATTAATCGATGTGGCTGCTGCAGCACAATAGGTTTGCGCCTTTGTTGTACCGGAGGCTAATAAAAGCAACAGAGACAAGGCTTTGATTGATTTGTGTATTTTTTTCATTTTTTTAGTACTTATGGTTCTTAATGTAATAACATCTTATTTATAATAAAAAGCCTCCTCCCTATGCTGGAAGGAGGCTTTTATATCATTGATCATTTAATTAGTGTTTAACCACTTTTACTACTTCAACCGCATTGTTTGATTGAACTTTCACGTAGTAAACACCGCTAGAAAGATTGTTTAAATTTACTTTCACTACATCAGCAGCGCTAGTGTTTGAAGAAATTACTCTACCGGTAACATCTGTTACAATTACTGTTTTTACAGAAGCGTTAGATAATTCAACAGTAAATTCACCTGAAGTTGGATTCGGGTAAATTTTAACACCACTTAAAGAACCTGCAATTTGGTTTAAACCAACACACTCACTCACATTTTGAGTTAAAGTGAATTTGTTTGAGCAACCTGCAGCGTTTGTACCTGTTACAGTATAAACAGTTGTAGAAGTAGGGTTCACATTTACGGAAGCACCTTGCATTAATAAACCAGATGGACTAGCTACCCATTGGTAAGTTACACCACCGCTTGCAGTTAACACCTGAGTTTCGCCGGCACACATTTCGTTTGGAGCAGAACTAGTTGCAGCAATAGTAGGAAGTGCATTCACTGAAATAGCTTGAACTGCAGTACCTACACAACCATATGTATTAGAACCTAATACAGTGTAGTTTGTAGAAGCAGAAGGCGAAACAGTTACGTTAGCACCAAAAGCACCTGTATTCCAAGTGTAAGTCATAGCACCAAAAGCAGTTAAGTTAGCTGGTGAACCTGCACACACGGATGAAGTACTGGCATAAACCAATACATTTGGAGCAGGATTCACATACACCATTTGAGTTAAGGTACTTGAACAACCGGTTAAAGTGTTAGTTCCAATTACTGTAAATGTTTCAGTGTCATCCGGATTTTCAGTGGTTACGTTAGTAGTTGCACCTGAACTCCAGTTATATGTATCAGCACCAATAGCAGTTAATACTACCGGATCACCGGCACAAATAGTAGTGGTATTAGCACTTACTGTCATTGAAGGCGCATTTACGGAACATGGAATTGTGATCGATAAATCATCCCAAGTTAACCATTGTGCAGAACCGGAAGTGTTACCGGTACCTCTCACAGCTACATAATAAACACCAGATGTAGGCACTGTGAAAGTACCGTCTAACAATTTAAAACCTGAAGTACTGATAGCAGGACCATTTGTTGAACAAATAGTTGTTGAACCTGCAGCTACCTGAGTGCTATTATATAAAATAGAAAGATCTGTCCAGTTAGCATAACCATAATATTCTGATTGATACCAAACTGCAGCAGAGTAAGTAATACCAGCTACTAAATTGATTCCGTTTGTCCAGAAGAAGTTAGTTGCTCCCGGATTGTAATAGAAGGAAGCAAAACTTGTTCCTGTACGAGGAGTTCTACCTAATGTATTCGAAGTATTGTAGGTTAAACAGTTACCGCCCAAACTTGAAGCTGCCCATGAGCAGTTTGGTAATTTGTTAACACCCGGAATAGTTTCAAAACTTTCGTAGTATGGTACGTTGCTGAAAGTAGTACCGGCTACCTGAACTAAACCAACAGGTTGAATAGAACCACCACCATTGGTACAGGTCATTACTACTTGATACCAAGTATTAGCAGTCATTGGAGGAGTTGTTACCGAAATATTGGTAGCTCCTGAAACAGCTGTAAACGGACCAACTGAAGAAGTGGTAGAAGTTAACCATTGGTAAGTGATACCTAGATCGCTGTAATAAGTACCTACGGTTATATCTGCCTGGTTGTTTGGACATAAAGCATAAGTAGGTGTGTTTACTGTGTTGGCACTAGGTGTACCGGCACATTGCGTACTTAAAAACTCATGTGCTCCAATATCAGGAACAGTTCCAGAACGAGGGTTAAAATTGATATCTTGTGAAACGCCAACCGGACCACCTAAGTTATTAAAAGCCGGATTGGTAGGAATTAAATTGTTACCAGCAATGTTGGTGAATTGTGGATCCATTGAAACACTGTTAGCATCAAAACCTGCACCTTGTAAACCAGTTAAGTTGTAATTAACTCCAGCAACGCTTGCAGTATAGTTAGTACCGGCTACACAATTCATATAGATATTGTTGTAATTAGAGATAACTCCTGAACTCAAATAATAAGCGTATTTAGTGGCAGCTCCACCTCTGGTTACTGAGATGATATTGTCTCTACACCAAACATCATAACCTGAGGTATAATAAGTATATAATCCA
Source organism: Heterotrichella gracilis (assembly GCA_032358255.1). Lineage (NCBI taxonomy): Eukaryota > Xanthophyceae > Tribonematales > Xanthonemataceae > Heterotrichella > Heterotrichella gracilis. The sequence goes on along the minus strand of JAULBX010012544.1, from coordinate 7,045 downwards.
TAACAACTACTACCACTTGTAGAAGCCGTATTATCCAAGGAAATGGTATTATGATAAATGTATCCATCAATATAGGGTGCATATAAACCATAGATGAAACCATTGTGATTAATAGTAGAAATGATGTTATTCTTGATCATTTTTCTTTTGGCACAACCGGTACCGGCAAATAAGTTTTGAACACGGTTACCATCTAACACACCACCATTAATATAATAGAAATAGATTCCATAAGTTGTGGTTACACTTGTTCTGGTTGGTCTTTCAACGACACAGTTTTTCATCACTGTATTTTTGTGATAATAAAAGAAGGCACCATATTGGTACCAATCTGTCACTGAACAATTCTCAAAACGGTTATCTGTGATCCATGGAGCAGTCGTTAGGCCATACATCATGATACCGGCGTAACCATTACGCATGTTACAATTCAAGAAGGTGTTGTAGTTACCGGAGTTACCAAAAGTGGAATATGAAGTATTTGATCCACTAAAAATAACTGGGAACTGGGTAGTACCTGTACCGTTTAGAGTTCCTACCGAAAAGGTACAAGTCGAAAATGAGTTGTAGTCAGATCCATTGGTTAATAAAGCACACCAAGCATAAGTTCCATTACCAATAATGGTAAGGTTGTTGAAATTCATGCGGTCAGCTCCTTGTAAGGAGAGGATCCATGGTGCACCAACAGTTGCTGCTGCAAAAGTAAGCGTATTGCCATTACCGTTGATGGTGATGGTGTTTTGCGCTGAAACACCTGTAATAGCGTTAAATTGCACTTGCTCCACATAAGGACCGGTTGAAGCAACCACGTTTACCACTAATGGTCCGGAAACACCGGAAGTGTTGAGCGCTGAGGCTAAGGCCGTAAATGTCTGGTAATTGGTACCGGCAGTTGCCGCACCACTGTTTATGGTAACAGTACCTGACAACTGTGCACTCAAGTTAAACGTTATCAAGCTAAGCAGCACGATAAACGTTGTAATTGATTTGTAAGTTTTTTTCATTGTGTTTAAGAGATTAGATTGTTATAAGGCAAACTTATTGAAAAAAAGTATTGATTTGACAAAAAGATCACAATAATTTAATATTTAACACTATTCCGTTAACAATCAATGTCTTAAATTACAACGATAGTGTTAAATTGAGGAAGAAAAGACTAAAAAAAAGACTTAATTAATAGTTAATTTTTAATGAATTTTAGGGACTCAAATTCCTTATCTGACAAGACTTTGATGTTGTAACAACCATTTGGAAATTCATCTAATTTTAAGTTCAGGTTTTCTCCTGTAAGTTTACCGGACATTAATTTTTGTCCTAGGTTATTGTACAATTCCCAATTTGTATAGGACTCATTACCTAAAATTAAATTAATCTCATTGTTACAAGGATTTGGGAATAACAGAGATTTGCTTGTTGATGTGTATGCGTCAATGCCTGCGCAGAGATCAACCACTTGTAAAAAGGTATAGGTGTTAACACAAGAATTCGCGTCAGTACCGGTTACAGTGTAGATAGTGGTACTACTTGGAAAAACAAAGACCGGATTGGACTGAAGCAATAGGCCTGTAGAAGCCCATTGATAGTTCACCGCACCTGTAGCTGTTAAAGTGGCGGTTTGTCCTGCACACAAGACATCAGAAGCGGTGCTAACGACAGAAATGTTAGGCAAAGGATTCACACTAATAAATCGGGAGGCAAAGGCTCCGCAACCATTCGAAATTTCGCCATACACTGTGTAAGAAAAACTTTGTGTTGGGAACACGACGATGGAAGAGTCATTGCTAAAGTTGTTCCAGGTGTATGTAGCGGCACCACCTGCTAATAAAGATACACTGGAACCACTGCAGACCAGAGTTTGACTGGCAGAAACCGACACGGTTGGTGAATTTTTGACAGTGATACTTTGTGTGAGTGTAGATGAACATGATGAGGTGGTATAAGTACCAATGACTGAAAACACCGTGTTAACGCTTGGACTTACAGTAATACTAGGTGTGTTGGCTCCTGTGCTCCAAGTATAGGTATCTGCACCTGTGGCAGCAATGATCACTGAAGTGCCGGAGCATATATTCGTAAAATTAGCATTGATAGACATTTGGGGTGAATTTAGCTGACAAGGTGCAGTGACCCGAATGTCATCAAAGGAGAGATACTGCGCTGATGAGGCACCCACACATTTTATGGCCAGATAATACACGCCTGAATTGGCCACAGTGAAGGTGTTACTCAATTGAAAATAATTGGAGTTATTGAACGAGTTAATGGATGCGATGGGTGTCAAATTGAGTGTGGATTGATTGGGCCCGTATAAGATCGAAAAATTATTCCAGCCTGCCAATCCATCCGTGATATAAGCCACGGCTGCCGAGTAAGTGACACCTGCGTATAGTTGTAAACCGTTAGTATAAAAATAATCACCATTCACATTTGTTCCCGATTTAAAACCGGCAAATTTTGTCCCGCTAAACGGTATTCTGTTGTTAGTAGTAGATTGAGTGTATGTTTTACAAATGGCAGGCATGTTGCTGGCAACCCATGAACAGTTAGGTAATTGATCGTTGATAATAAGTCCTTCAAATCCTTCAGAATATGGGATTGAACTAATGATTGGTGCCGCAACTTGCACGTAAAGAGGGACAGAAGTAACTGTTGAACCTCCATTGAGGCAGGTGGAAATGGCCTGAAACCAGGTGCTTGAAGGAACCGGACCGGCAGCGTAAAACGGACTGTTGGTATTTGCTACTAAAGTATATGGTCCGGAGGATGCAGTTGCGCCAGACCAGGTGTAAGTTATTCCGGAAAGGGTATAACTGTTGAGCAGAGTGATGGTGCTAGAACCACCCGGACAAATAAAAGAGGCATTGGTAGAAGCTGAAAGAGCTGCGAGGGTTCCTGTACATTGGGGTGGCGTCCATTTGTACGACTGACCATACAAAGGGCCCACACCGGCATTGTTAAACAAGACGCTGGAGTTATTGGTAGTACCTGCAATTGAATTAGACCAGGAAATAGCGGCACTGGTAAAACGATTCGAATAATCGGTGTTTGTTGTGCCTCTTAAACCAAGCTCAGCAATTCCTCCTACTGCGCCGTTAATGAACGTTCCATAGATGCATTCAATGATATTAGTTGTTTCATTTAATCGCAGTTGAAAATCAAAGGCATCGCCGGTAGCATTGTATTTTCGGTAATTGGTCCATTGAATCACACATACCCTATTAGGAGAACTTCCGATGGTTTCTACGCGAAGTTCAGAACCCGTTTGTCCCTGAAGGTCACGTGATAAAATAGCAATGCGGTTTTGCAGATCGGCTGTAGCGCTTGAACTTGCAGAAATGATGGAGTAATAATTACCTGCTATGGTATTAACGGCATTAAGTCCTAAGGACGATTTTCCAAAGGTGATCCAACCATCGTTAGCAACACCAATTTTATCATATCGGGTATTGTTGTATAAAAAACTAAATCCAATATCGATGCCCGGTCCTGAAGACCCATTATTAGTGCCCAAAGGAAAAGCAGGATCGACATAAACAATGTCATCACTGGAGGCATTACCAAAAACCGTTCCACCGGTAATGGCGATATAAGGGGCAAAGGATTGTGTGAACGTATAAAGTGAAGCTACTTGCGATTGAAGGGTGAAGTAACTGGTGAATACTAAGAGGAAAAGTGTTTTTTCAAGTAATTTTTTTTTCATAGTAATACGGCTCGTTAAAAATTTTCTCGACGAATGCTTATCCATTAAACAGTTGCGACAGAACTAAATTAAGTTTAACAAGTCACACTTGCAAGTATTAGGTAGTGATTTTGGTTAGGTGACAAAAAATAAATCAGAAGCAAATGCTATTGAGAGCCGATTTGACGTCTCGATAAGGCTCTGCTATCAGCTGCTATTGCCAAACGACATGACAGACTAGAATATCAGTTCGAGTAGCGACGTGAGATCAAATATCTATTGGGAGTATCGAGAACTGAGTTGATGTCTCGATAAGGCTGTGCTATCAGCTTCTATTGCCTAACGACATGCCATAGCAAATGTCGATAAGGTTGTGCTATCAACTGCTTAGCCTAACAACGTGACATAATAAAAGTCGATACGGCTGTGCTATCAGCTGCTATGACCTAACGACAAGGCAAAGGAATGTTTGTGTGGACAATAATTCGCTTAGAAATACAGATTTAGTCTTAAGGAGGCTGACATTCCACTGAGGTAATTAGCGTTTTCGGTATCAAAACCAAAATAATTTGATTTACCGCTGTCGTATGTAGTGCGTTTCACTGCTTCTCCACCGGAGCCGGGCACGTTAGACTGACCAATGGATTCTAATTGCGTTTCTGTTCTTCCGGATGATGCATAAGCCAGAGAATAACCAAATTCGCCACCCAGACTCATTTTTGGCAGGAGAAAATATTCGGCACCAATAAAGACTCTGGCTCCAACTGAGAAAGCAAAACCGCTTTTACGCGAAATGACGCGAGCGAATCCGTTTACACCCTGAATTGGCGGCAAGGTATCAATGTTATTTGCAGGTCCAAAAACGTTACTTGTCATTCCGTCTCCATTTGCATCCACAGTAATAGGTGAAGTAACAGAAGCAACAAGAGCATTGCCATAAGTAAAATTATCATTGGTAGAAATAATGTAAATATTTCCTTCTATGCCATAAATTCCCTGTAAGCGCGAAATACCACGTCGTTTTTCAATTCCAAAGCCAATTCCAATGGCTGTGCTATTACGCTTCCAAACATTTTCTTTCATAACCACCGCAGAAGGGTATGCGATGACACTGCTGGCAGCTGCGGCTCTGTCTTGTGTCATTTCTTTTGAGGTATAATTATTAAAACCCAAGCGCAGACTCATGCGGTAGGCCGAATTAGCTGTGATCATGTATTTACCGGTAATTGCCTGAGAAGAGGAAACAAAATTAAAATCAACATCCTGAATTAATTTGGTAGCATCAATTCCGAAACTCCAGTCTTTAGCCTGAGGTAATATTGGAATACCGTTTTTATTGGTCAGATCTTGCGCCAATAAGGCATTATGAGCACTATTTAGAAGTAGTAAACTAAAAATAGTTTTAAAAAGGATGTGAGTAGATTTCATTTCTAAAAATGGTTTATGATGCATTTAACGCAAATTAAATCAATTTAGTGTAGAAAGGGAAATAATTGTCTTCTTCTTTGATTGGAATTGTGAAATGGAAGTATTTTTAAATAAAATCAGACTCCTGATTTATTCTGAAGGAGGGGTACAAATCGAAAACTGCCAAGCACTTTTTTATCGAAATTAGTTTCGCTTACTTTTTTGAGCCACACCATTTCTTGTGTTTCGCCTTCTCCAAGAGGAATGAGAAGAATACCTCCGATTTTTAATTGCACCAGCAGATCATTAGGGATATAAGGAGCGCCGGCCGTTACAATAATTTTATCGAAAGGTGCAAACTGAGGCAATCCTTTGTAACCATCTCCATAAATCAATTTAGCTCCTTTGTATCCGATAGAAGGCAAAAATAATTTGGTTTTATCGTAAAGACTTTTTTGTCGTTCAATGCTAAATACCTTGGCACCCATTTCAAGAAGCACGGCGGTTTGATAACCACAACCGGTACCAATTTCCAGAATCTTTTCTCCCGCTTGTATATTTAATTGTTCTGTTTGAAAAGCTACCGTGTAAGGTTGAGAAATTGTTTGTCCGGCTCCAATTGGTAAGGCTTTGTCACTGTAGGCATGGTCTAGAAGTGCCGGCCTGCCGGTATTATTATCAAAAAATAAATGGCGTGGTATTTTTTCTATGGCTGCTAGAACCTTGTTATCTTTAATACCCTTTGTTTTTAGTATTTCTACCAAACGTTTTCGTTTACCCAGAAACAGGTATTCATCTTCTTTAGAAACAGTGTAAAACAAAATAGTTGAGATATAAAACAAAAATACAATTTTTGACGCATTTAGTTTACCCGTATTTAAATAAAACGATCCAGTTTATGAACAAGTTTATGAGTCAAACAGAAACAGATGTGGAAGGCTATAATAAATCAATATGAGATTTAAGAAATAAACAATTTATGTCTTAAAATTAATACTGAATATACTAGAATTCATTGATAAAGCCTTAATTTTGCGCCCATGGTAAATAAAATTTCCTTAATTGGATTAGGTTATATTGGCAAGATCCATTTGAGACTATTGAAGGAAAACCCGAACTGGAAATTAGTTGGTGTTTATGACATAGATAAAAAACTCTGCTCAGAGTTAGCGGCACAATATGGCGTTCAAGAGTTCAAAAGTTTAGAGGAAGCCATTCAACATTCAGAAGCCATTGACATTGCAACGCCCAGCGATACCCATTTTGAGATCGCTAAACAGTGTATTATTGCCGGAAAACATGTGTTCATTGAAAAACCGGTGACTTCTCATTTAAAGGAAGCAAAAGTGTTGCAAAACCTTATTCAGGAAGCAGGCATTGTTTTTCAGGTGGGTCATGTGGAGCGATTTAATCCGGCTTTTATTGCCGCACAACCCTATATCCATAATCCGATCTTTATTGAAGTACATCGTTTGGCGCAATACAATTCAAGAGGCACTGATGTTTCAGTGGTTTTAGATTTAATGATGCATGATCTGGATCTGATATTAAGCATTGTGAAGTCGAATGTCCGTAAACTGCACGTATCAGGCACTAATCTGGTAAGTGCCACTGCTGATATAGTGAATGCCCGCGTAGAATTTGAAAATTCGGTGGTAGCCAATATCACCACTAACCGAATGGCCTTTAAAAACAGCCGTAAATTCAGGGTTTTTACCAAAGATAATCTGGTGAGCATTAATTTGTTAGATAAAACAACCGAAGTGATCAAGATCAGAAATGCCGATGCCAAATCCAAACACATGGTCATTGATCCCGGAAAAGGATTGGCAAAAAAAGAGGTTGTTTTTGAACATCCAATAATTTTACCAACAAACGCAATAAACGAAGAATTAAATACGTTCCATACTAGCATTAATTCAAATAAGGCCATTAAAGTTGGAATAGAAGATGCGATAA
>JAULBX010012433.1:0-102570 GCA_032358255.1 Heterotrichella gracilis | reverse complement strand
GCTGCGTGGCGCTGCATGTGCAAGACTGACTGCTAATCTGGCTATTTTGCTGGAATGCATGTAACTAACTAACTAACTAACTAACATCTCTATGGCGATAATTATTGATGTTGTCAAGCTGATTACAACTTGGGATCCTATGTCAATGCATGCGCCTTATGCGCCTTGACTTCCTGTTTCGTGCTTATGCTCCATCCAACCCATCCACCAGCGCACATTATTCTTTAGGCTAATGGTTGAGCAAGCGCTAGTTATCACTGGGAGTACTATCTGAACGGGTAGCATAGGGGGTTGCTAATATGGGAAATGCTGACTTGATTCTATGTCAAACACTGCTGCCTCCCGCCCAGTTGTTACTGATGTGAATCTTGTGCAATGTATCTTGCAATAAATTAGACCCTCATTCCTTGCCGTGTGATTTTTCAGGTGCCGGGGACGGTAAGGGACAAGTTCATCGCACATCCGATGTGGCAGAAGATGCTGCCAAATTCACACTTTCTGACCAGTTTCAATTCAGCCAATATCCTTGCCGAGTCACACGCATGCTGACGATAATTGTCATCATCATATTGGCTTGCCAGTGCGACGTTGCATGACCCGCAACCAATGACGAAAGGCAGCGGTGGCGGTGCAGGCAGTGGAGGCAACAATGGAGACATTTGGCGCAAAAAAAATAATTCGATGATACATTTCTATGGACAATGCAACATGGCCTGGCAGGCTAGGGTATCCGGGTCAAAGTCTTAGGCTTGTAGAGCGGTTATCAGATTTACCTTCTTAATGGCACTTATTCCTCTAAAGTATGTTTTTATTACAGATCATTTTCTACAGCAATGCCAAACAACGTTTATCCACTCACCTCAACTTGTCTTCTGTCACTATCAACATTTGCGATGCCAGCTCTATACTAAAACATAAGAGACAATATTCACAGCAGCATTCATACTCACTTTTGTCTACGCGCACAGAGTTGCACTGATAGAATCAATGACTGGTTCTCAACAACGATGTTCACCGACGAATATGCCGCTTTCAAAAACAGCTGCCAGGCAACCTGACAGTGCCGTGGACAGGCGGCCTCCCGGAGGCAAGCATGGTGCCACATAGAGCCTCAAAACAGAGCCACTAAACAAGCTATGCACAAGCTATACACCGACAAACAATTCAATGACTTTTAATGACCAGTAGGGACTGCTTGCCTCAGAGGAATGTACAATATGGGGGCGGTACGCCCATTGTGTTATGTCTCTGATGCTGCAGCAACAACGGTGCATGTATTGGGAAGGTGGCTGCAAGATCATCACTCTTTGAGCAATCAGGTCCATGTGTGCACAGCCTTAAGGGGAGCTGTAATATGGCAGCTGCAATCCCCCCACAGACGCCTGCTGAGCCTACACTGCAATGCCAGCCCTCAGCAGCTTGCGCCTGCCAAGCAACAAACAACTGGTCAGAAGACTTATCCAACGTTGCGCTCAATGGATAAACGATATGGTCCATGATAGATCATCAAATGGTGTTCATATAACAACGCATACCCAGTAGCTCTATCGCAAGCACTACACTGTGCTAAAGGCGTGGGGATGGCAGCTGGATTTGACATGCATGCGTGTAGATAGGGATACTTTGGTATTATGGTCAAGAGGCCGGCAGTTGCCATGATCACGGTGCATGCCTGATAGCAATTGCAACTTTAAAGTGCAAGGTGCAACGTGTTCGCCACCCGGGCTAACCACTACAGTCACAAAAATGACTTCCTACCCAAGCAAGCTTTATATAATTGAAATTAAAGCTACAATAGTGTGGCGGAGAAAATATATTACAGACTCGTATCCTCATCTTTCCTGCACGTACCCATTCCATGGGTTGCCGTGGCCATTGTACCACACCTGGGTCCAGCGGTTGCCACTGTTACCTGCAGCAGCACAAAAAGTTCAGCGGTCATTAAATGTGCTGCAGCCCACGCTGCAAATGGGAATCAACAGTAGCATATTGAGGAAGGTTTGGATGTATCCTAAAAACAAAATATTCTTGGAAACCATGATCATCCCGGGGGACTGCGGCAGTCAGGTTTGCATAAATTCTCTTGTCCAGTAGAACCTACTGCACATATCTACAGCGCATTGCTACCAGCAGCTGCCAAAACAATAAAATAAAAAACTAATGCAATAGACAGCATGCCCTAGTAGGGCGCATTAGTTCATTTCCTTTTTTACAAGGGAAAAATGACGATCATCGCAAAAGGCTGTCAGAACCCATCCTGTCCATTCTGTCTCATGATCCCCCCTACCATTGTTCCAGCTGCTGCCGCCACTGTTGCTGCTGGCGCGGCCACCAGAGGAGGAGGAGCTTGAGGAACTCTTGCCCCCAGAGGAACCAGAAGATGAAGAGCTAGAGGAGCTCTTGCCCCCTGATGACGAGGAAGAGGAGCTCTGACCCCCAGAAGATGAGGTTTGCCCCCCAGAAGTTGAGGAGCTGCTTTTGCCTCCCGATGACAATGAGGAGCTAGAGGAGCTTTTTCCACCTGGGTAGGCATTAAAAAGGACTTGAGTAATGAAGTGTTAATGCTAGTTTGTAAACGCTACTCTCTTATGCGCAAGGAAGTGCTTGCGCTTGGGATACCTGGAGGGTTGGCCCACTGAGACAATGTTTGGCTGTGATAGTGGCAATGCCAACATTTTTTATTCTTGTAGGTGTTCAGTGCTTTTGGGGTAAAGTAATTAATATACAATGTATTAATATGGAGTCACATATGAATATCTGCATAGGGTTGTTAGTTTCAGCAAGCTATGGGTATGGGATTTGTGGGCTTGGGTGTGTGGGAGTGGGGGTGTTGGATATAGGGTGCGGGCTGACAACAATAATACTATTAGCACACTTCCTCAGAGCGTACCAACTTCCTCATTACCAATAACAAATTAGAACTAAGAGTAGGCAGTAGAAAAATGACCCAATTGGCTAAAATTACTGGCTTTTTTTGAAGCTTTATCCCGCTCCGTTCACATATGTTAACTGAATTAACTTAAGCAATTCATATTGTCATTCCTGGCCACGGATATCCATATATACCTGATGAGCTGCTGCCTCCTGATGACGAAGATGAGGAGGAAGAGGACCTGCCCGGGCCGCTGGAGGATGAACTGCCGCTGGAAGAGGAGGAGCTAGTACCTGTGACATGATGCAGCATTCGGTATGTAGGGCTGCTCCTTTCAGGGTTTCAGAGTAAGTTACGGAGGGTTGCGACAGTAGGGTTTACAACACGCAGGTTCAGTGCAGTGTTCCCAGCTACCGGAGGCAGATGGCATTGCTTGGCTATAGGAGAGAGAGAGCCCTTCAACATACTCAGCTAGAGTATTTTTGACCAGCTGTTTGAAGGCGTTGTGTTGGCGTTTAATGGTTAAGCATTTGGGTTTAGGGTTGCTCCTTGGAAGGTTTTGGGTTTTAGGAGGGTAGCGACATTAGGGTTTAGCAGGGTTTGCATCTGCGGGTTTGCATGGCTTACACCAAATTCACTTGTACCTGTTTCATAACAGCCAAGGTGAGTACCAAAACATATCCAGTTTGTGGGCTGATACCAACTTAGTGTACTGTAAATGGCTACCATTTCTGATGTTCTCCGTAGGTGTGGGCAAACCATAGGTGGCAGTTCCAGGGCTACTAGGCTGTGCTATGCTGGGGCATTGTTAGGCATGTTTATTGCTGATCGCCTTCCTGATGCATGATGCGTGATAGAGTACAGGGGGGCAAGAAAAAGGAGCAAAAAATCCTCACACACAACGGCACACCACAAGCCAGAAATACTGAAAAATAGAGACAGGCCAAGCAGCAATTACGGGTGGAGGCGATGCACTCCTACCTCTGCCTCCAGAAGATGAGCTGCTGCCAGATGATGAACTGCTGGATGAGCTGCTGCCAGAGCCGCTGGAGGACAGTACCTTCCTGGCTGACACTGTCTTTGGGCTGTGGAATCAAATAAACCAAATCTTATTGACACCAGTGACAAGGTCAAAGCAGGTGACCATTGCATAGATGGCAGCGCAAAGTGTCAGCGCAGATTTCCAGCATTGCAGTTTTGCGACGGGCCTGGAGTGCCACTGGCAGCAAGCTTGTTTCATAAAAATAAAGACAAAAGACAAAAATCTAAAATGAAAAAATACAATGATCAACTATAAAATACCAATTTGCATTACCAAATGCCAACCGCTGTTTCGGACCAATGCAGAAGTGCCCTTTTGTAAATACTTAAACCTTCTTGTGCAACATCCAGACGCACTGACTATCACAATGATGCCGGACGGAATCCACCAGATTCCTATGTGGATGTGGTTTACCACTGCCTGCACATAGTGAACTGTGCAAGCGCTCACCTGAGCTTGTCGTCTACATTGCCTGTCTCAAGCACGCTGCAGAAGAACAATCTCACTGTTAGAAAGGTGCGCTGGCAGCAACGTTGATGAAAAGTGGTGCATCCTCAGTGGTCAGATATGCGCTGCTTCATTGACCAATATAAATTTATGTTTGAAATTTAAGAATATATCTTATATTCCAAATGAGGACAGCAACACGTGAACACCCATTTGTATGCATATGACATCATCTAGCATGCTGCTGGCCACAATTTCCATGGCAGTTGTTGCAAATAATGACATATTATCTACAAGGATGTACATCTATTGGCCAATCTGAAGTTTAAAAGTGGGCTGCAACAGATGCAAGACCTGGCGACTCAGTTGGCCAATCTGAAGTTTAAAAGTGGGCTGCAACAGATGCAAGACCTGGGGACTCAGTTGGCTAATCAGAGTTTAAAAGTGGGTCACGCAGGATGAAATGCAGGAGGCATGTATCTGCACCTGTCAGGCAAGTCGGCATCCAGCCCCAGCAGGCTGAGCTGGTACTGGATGTCTCCCAGAGCTTCAATATCCTGCACATGGCGGGGCAATTGTAGCACACACCTCCATCCTACCATATACTCCTACCCCGTCATGTTGTCTTTTATTTTCAAAAGTCCGGTTCTGTATGCAAACATTGCAAGGGAAAGTGTCCTGGTTCACACTCTCCTCCATTGGCATGTTCCAAACCTGGTGAGCCACAAGTGTGGCCCTGCACCAATTTGGGTGTAAAACGAATGGAGTGTCACACCCAAAAGTGGGACTGAGGGTGAAGGGTAGTACTGTAGGGTTATGGTACCGTGCAATTGCAAGGCAGAGCAAGCCTGCTACATATACCAGGGCCTAAGCTACATTGTAACCCATTTAATTACTGCGGCGTGGCAGTTGGCTACCATGTAAAATGGATTGCGCCACAATGATTTAAGGATCTGAATAAATTTGTTCAATAAAACACATAAGGTAGTGAAGACCTAACGGTAAACCATGCATATATCCCTCATGCCTACCTTGCGCTTGTCTCCCTGATCAACGTTGATCTCTGCTGAAGCCGCCAGGCACAGCAGCGCCACTCCTGCCAGGATAATGCAACTCCGTGTAGCAGCCATGATGCGAGGTTTAGGGCTCACTCACCACAGTAGCTCAATACACCAGCCTGCACACTTGGAGATACAATCAGTGAGGCACTCGGTTTACCACTGTCTTTGCCCGTATGGCATACTATGGTGTACCCAACGTGATGGACTGAGGGCCACTACACAAAGATCGCCAATGTAGTGCAATTGCCTGGCGGCAGCAATGCACCCAAGGATGCAAAACCGACCTAATACTTGTACCTTTAGCGGTACACCTCAATAGGCAATGGATCCCATTTGAGACAATTTACACTGTCCCTTATGTGTGCACAACTTCCCAACTTACTTATTTGCAGGTAGTCACAGGCAAGTCGACGACAGCTTATTGTGCACACATAAGGGACGTAAATTCCACAACTAAAAGCAAGACAGAAGTGAGCCTCACGGTGAACCGACTGTCGCCCGCATGGCTTCATCGTCTAGTGAAGCCAGTTCGTAGCCTTCTGCCGAGCGCCGCACCATAAGCTATGCAAGCATGAATGGAAACCTATCGTATTAACGCACTGCAATACTGAGCATTCATGTACCTAGGCCTGGCCTGGCGGGTCTTCAAAAGTTGAGAAGCTTACCTCTGCTAGGCTCCAAGACTGTTATGCGATAGGTTGGCAAGCCGACGTCGACCTCAGTCGCAGTCAATCAGAATTCTGAAGACGCACTGTGAAACCTGGAAGGAGGAGTGCAAGATAACACATCACGCCGTAACAGACTTTATGTATGTGGCTAACACATACATTTGCGCATCTGGCAAGTTTCCTCATGAAAGTCTTCGTACTTGTTACTAGCCACGCATGCAACATGTGCATGGATTATAAGGAGTTTTTATTCCAGTTACTGATGCCCACTCAAAAAAATATCAGGCACAGTTGCGGCATGCAGAAACGCCAAGCTGCTGGTGTACCCATTGATGCGCAAACATACTATGAAGTACAGAACGCCGTGAAGTCGCTTCCCTGCATTTTCTGAAGAGTCTTTCAGTCGACATCCAGCATGTTTGAACGGCGGCCAAATGCAACATGCAACTTTGAAAGCATTTACCGTATCAGGAGCCAAGTCTTAGTCACCACTCGACTCGAGTCTCGAGTGCAATACACACCGTGATTTGACCCGAAAGATTCAGAAAGACAGCTGTTGGCTTGCGAATATTATCTGTCGAAATCCTCTGTCCGAGATATGACAAGGTATTAGTAACAACACCGCCACTTGGATCCAGCATGCGTTGACAGCATGCGTCAAATGCCACAACCCGCACAGCTAGCAGGCAGCCACTAACATGCACACACTGTCAGTGCACTGTGCATGCTGTCTGCCCTAGCCCTCACTGAGCTGACAGCTTGCAAGTTGCACACAGTATTTTGAATATGCTTTGGTGACTGTTGTTTCTCATCTGCTACAATCGCCTGGTAGGGGCTGTAAGCCCACAGGCATCAATACAGCAGTGCTAACAGAACACCCACTACTTTGACACCCGGACATGATGTGCACACCAAATTTACTGCAGGTATGACAGGATGTCCTGGGCCGGTGACAACCACAGCCAAACATATCGTGGCGCCAGGGTTTCGACTGTCGATGTGTGTTGTCAATGAGCGGAGCTGCAACTGCAGGCCTCAACTGGCTGCATGCGCAGGACCTTGGCTCCCCTTCCATGACCACATTGTGTAACAGTGTGCTGCATGCTCCACTTTTTATTATGGGATAGCCTGTGAGCATTGGCATGAAATTACAACTGCATGCTCCCGTAGCAATGCCGAGAAGTGGCAAAGATGCAATCACCGTACGGTGCGCCACAGCCACCATCCAGTTAAGGGTTTAGGTTTGGGGTTTAGGGTTTAGGACAGTTGGGCCGGACCCCACAGTACACGTCGTAAACTTACAAGATTAAATTTGAATTAATGACCGGATAAACTTAGCCGGCATAATGTGCTGGCGGGCACCAGAGGCTCAAACAGCTTCTTTTGGGCAATATCTTGGTGAATCATGCAAGTGAATATCTTCCCGCGCTGTGGGGCAGGTGCAAATGCTGCCATTGCAGTGCCACAGCCACAACCTGAGCCAGAGCATCCTCACTACCAGTCCAGGGACACAAATGCACACTGGCACATGTCCCCATGCAGCACGTAATCTAAAGCCCACTGGCTGCACCTACGCCAGCAATTGCTTCCATAATTCTGCAGTTTATGTTTGCCAGCAGCAGCAGCAATGCAGTCGATATTCCAACAGCTGCAGGAGTACCCTTTCTCGCAATGAAGACGATGTTATCAATTGCATTGCACTAATTACATGCTTTGCAGAACGGCACCACTCGCACAAGTAGCCATGACAGCAATAGCCCAATTTGCAAATACCCATGCATACTTATCGGGCATAATGAATTTAAAGTAGCAACTTTCAGCATACACTTGGCAATGCACACCTGCAACGTGGCATTGTTGTAACGCGTGCCACAGATAAGAGCTAGCATACATGCGGACAAAATGCACAAAATGCTCAACCAACCCAGGAAAATGAAATATCATAAACAAATAAGAGACGTTACACGCAAATTGTTCCAGATAACACATGACGTCCACCCAACCCAACATCCAACGACCATTGTGCAAGTCAAGGCACATTTTAGGACTGTGGGGAAGTTGAGGGCTGACAACAGCTTTGAAACCTCTGCCCAGTGGCCAGAAACAACAATAATGGCTATCCAAAAAATGATTGGATCCCCATAAAGCCCTATATGCCATGCATTTTTAATCTTGCTCACAATGACTAACACTAATAAAATCAACATCTGCACTACATGATAGTTGCCATTGTGGACAGGAGACGAATGCCTCCATGTTTTGAAGATGATGAAATCGTTCCCTTTCACTGAACGATCTTGTAATTTACCCTTTGCACTGAGTGCAATAGTCCTTACTCACACCATAAGGCTTTTCAAAATGTTCCTTGGATAATTTTGCACTAAATAAACTCATTTATGCAAACATGTCCGGTAAGGGCTCATATGGGTTCATGCTATTGCATTTTCCTGGGATGGATGAGCACCATGTGCAATTGTTCCATGCTTGCACTATCCGCTGCAATGACAGGTCTTGACGCAGCCTAAAACTCAAAGGGCCCTGTACAAACGTCTTGGTCCACCTCCACTGAATGATCATCAAATGCAATAGAAGGTACCCGTTTCCCATATATATGCGCAGTCTTGTGGGAATCCTAGTGTACCAAAAGCGGCGATGTGTTAGTGCTACACTCCACAGCTGTGCCAACCACTTCTATTGGCTTTACCAAGCTTTGCCTGCATCCGCATATGTTACTCCTGTCGCAGGAGCATAGGAGGTATGCGTGGCGCACACACCAAGTTTACTGGCAAGATAAGTCAACCACTGATGCCGGAGGACGATGATGAGCTGGCACCACAGCTGCTTGCGCCAGATGAGCTGCTGCTGCTCCCCCCAGAGGCGCCACTGGAGGAGGAGGAGGATGCACCTGCGGCATGATGGGTACTTGTGATCTCGCACAAAATTGCAGTGTGTTCAGGGCAGTTATTGCATCTACATTGGTGTTTGAGGCAGCAAGCAGGGGCTCTCAACACACGCAACATAGTGTAGTAGAACATTACGTGGATATTACGTGAAAATATTCTACTGTACCAGGATATTCTGAAGAGTGGCTGCAGGTCTATGTGGGGCTTTTCATGCTGGCGCACACCTCCGAGGACAGGCCATCTTTTCAGGACATGTGAGCAACAACCCCATGTGACTGACTCAGGCACATTGTCAACAGACTACACTGGTGAAAATGATTTTAACAATCGCGATCCCATTAAAATGCTCTTTTTTAGGCTATAGGCGGCAGACTGGGCAGGAATCTCAGGCCCATATGCCCATGTGGCTCATCCAAGCATGACTACAAATTGCGCATGGTCAACAAATAGTGTGCACATTGCCACGACCAAACTGCTTGGCGCTGCATGTGCCAGCCTGACTGCTTCTGTGCCTGCATTGCTAAAATGCATGTAATTAATTAGCTGCAACTTACCAGAGCTGCTTGCGCCAGATGATGACGAGCTGCTCCCGCCTGAGGTGCCACTAGAGGAGGAGGATGCGCCTGTGGGCATGATGGGCACATGCGGGTTAGGCGGAAATCACCAATCACAGCAATTTAGTACGGCCAAATATAATGAAATCGGTATAATATTCATATAAACACATTAGGAAATGTTTGCTACCGACTGTCTGACAAATTTCCAAAACTCTCAACCTTCAACAGTAATCAGAGGCCAAATGAGGTAGCCAAGCCTAAGACCACATCGGCTGACCTGACCCATATCACCGAAGTCCCAAAAACAGTGTAAACAGTGCCAAAATCAAGTTTCTCGCGCTTGGCGCTGCGTGTAGCCAACTTACCAGAGCTGCTTGCGCCAGATGACGAGGAGCTGCTCCCGCCTGAGGCACCGCTAGATGAGGTCGACGACGCGCCTGTGGCAGATGGGTGCACATAATCACGCACAACTTGCAGGTGTTCAGTGCAGTGTTCCCAATTACATTGTTGTATGGGGCAGATAGCTGGGGCCCTTCAACGCAGTCAGCTGGATTTTTTTATATATGAATAGCTGTTTTGAGGGCGGCGTGGGGGGTTGTAGGGTCAAGCGTTAGGGTTTTAGCATTGCCACCCGCAGGGGTTTAGGGTTGCACCTAAACTACCACTTCCTTTCCATACACAGCCAAGTTGAGTACCCAAACATATCCAATATGGGGGCTTGATACGCAAGATATAGTACACTAAAAACTCAAGTAAGATTTTACTGGCTACCAGTTTAATATATCAATGACCACTTACCAGAGCTGCTTGCGCCAGATGAGCTGCTGCTGCTCCCGCCTGAGGTCCCGCTGGAGGAGGAGGAGGATGCGCCTATGAATAATTAGATAAGCAAACATTTGAACAACCTGTCCATGAAAAGGTTAATTTGCAACCTATTAGATTGTAAATAGGGTACAATGAGCAACTGGGGGAGGCAAGCCTGGGCTCGCATGGACTGCCCTGACCCACATTGCGCAAGATCAGCATACTGTATGAGCAGAGCCAGGACCAAATTGTCCGCACTTGCCACCGCATGTAAGTAGCTGTGACCTACCAGAGCTGCTTGCGCCAGATGAGCTGCTGCTGCTCCCGCCTGAGGCACCGCTGGAGGAGGAGGAGGATGCACCTGGGGGGCATGCGAGCTCAAAAAATGCAGGGTATTTAGTGCAGCCATTTTGTGTCGTGTGGGCAACAAACCATAGGTGACAGCATCTCTCATAACAGGCTGCGCTAGATGGCGCCTTGCCCTACCAAACAGCATGCATCAAGGAGGGTAAACGCTGGTAAACGTCCAATAATGGCATTGCTAGACGTTTGTACCGCCGATTCCGATTCCCTTCAAAGATGCATGATGTCTGGTAGGGTACAGGGGAGTATGTGTGTAGGTCAGACCAGGGCCACATGGGCGAATCAGACTTAGCAGACGGGGCAAAAGCAACAAGGAGTGTAAATGGTGCCAGGATGACACTACATATGCAAGTCTGGCAACTACTGTGGCTGTGTTGTTGGAATGCATGTAAGCAAGAAATAACACGTTTACACCGACCTCACACATGACAGCACCACAAAGACAGCAAGTCCAAAAATTATTATCATTATAGTTATTATCATTACAATCATTATCATTATAGTTATTATCATTAAATGCAGCCAAGCCGAGCAGCAAGCAGTGGAAACGGCGTCACTATCAAGGGCATAGCCCCCTTCTGTGTAAGTTGAGTAGTTACCGTACCTGAGCTGCTTGCGCCAGATGAGCTGCTGCTGCTCCCGCCTGAGGCACCGCTGGAGGAGGAGGAGGATGTGCCTGTGAGCATGCAAGCACGCGTTATGCTGGGTGTCCAGTGGAGTCGCATTATCACTGTGTGCGCAACAAAATATAGGTAACACGCTGCGCTACTTGGCGCATCAGTAGACATGTTGTTGACCGGCCAATCATTGGCGCCTTCCATAATGCATGAAGTTTGGTGGGGTACAATGGGACACGGGAGGCGGCAAGCCTGAGGTCACATGAGCGGACCTGACTTAGTGCAAAATAGCGCAAAAGCAGCAAGCATTGCCAAGATGATGCGGCATGTCCATGCCTGACTGCTACTTTGGCTATGTTGCTGCAATGCGTGTAACTAGAAAGAAAGAAAGAACGCCCCCCAACATGACGGCACACCACAAACCGCCAATGGTGAAAACAATGGCAAGCTTGGGCGGCAAATAGTGGGACATGGCATGGGTAACAAATGCATAGCACCTAAGCATAGCCCAATTCAGTGTCATTATGTATCATACCAGAGCTGCTTGAACCAGAAGAGCTGCTGCTCCCTCCTGAGGCGCCATTAGTTGAGGAGGAGGATGCGCCTGTGGCATGATGGGCGCATGCAATCACTCAACAAATGCAGGGTTTTCAAGTCTGCTGTTCTACCTATTGCCGTATGGTGCAAACAGAATGGGTTATCATTGATAACTTATCAAACACACTAGCTTGATAGGTGGACGTTTTCTGCGGAGAAAACTTGGTTGATGGCTTTGTGTGGGGTTTCCAGGTTGCTCCTACCCCCATACTACTGACCGTAGGTGTGGAAATCACACCATAGGTGAGGATTTCAGGCAATAGGGTGCGTTTTTTGCATGCAGGGCATTGGTCAGATGATTACTTCTTAAATGCATCATAATTTGTGAATAAAGTGGTGTTTATCACCAATCACAGTATAATGCCAGTACATGAAGTTTTAAACCGGTTTGATATTTGCTACCAATTTAAATTGGATTATTCAGGAATAAACCCCAACCCTCAACCCTAAACAATGTACAGAGGGCATATGGGATTGGTAAGCCTAGGACTACACGGACTGACCTCACATAGATAACGAAATAAAGTCCAAGACACGAAATAAACAGTGCTAGGATCAAACTGCCCGTGCAAAGTGCCACATAGAGCACTTACCAGAGCTGCTTGCGCCAGATGAGCTGCTGCTGCTCTCGCCAGAGGCGCCGCTGGAAGAGGAGGAGGACGCGCCTGCGGCATAATGCGCACATACAATCACGCACATA
Source organism: Heterotrichella gracilis (assembly GCA_032358255.1). Taxonomy (NCBI): domain Eukaryota; class Xanthophyceae; order Tribonematales; family Xanthonemataceae; genus Heterotrichella; species Heterotrichella gracilis. The sequence goes on along the minus strand of JAULBX010012433.1, from coordinate 89,939 downwards.
TTGCACTGTGGTTGTATGGGGCAGAGGTCCGGGCTATTAAACTCACTCAGCTTGCCAATGGCAGAGGGATTTGCGCAGTTCAATATAAAAAATAACACTGCCAGGCCCTTGTCCAGGAGGGCAGCGGTGCTTGGCGTTGCATGCGCAAGTCTGACAGACTGCTACTCTGTCCCTATTGTTAAACCCGTTGGCGACGCATGTAACTAGCTAAGTCACTTCAAAAGAAAGTACATTCCAAATCAATAGGACAGGATTTCTGGAAGACAGAGGTACTCGGCGCCGCATGCGCAAGCCTTGACTGCTACTCTGACAGCGTCTCTATTGTATAATAAATTTGTTACGCATGTAACTAGCTAACCCACCTACCTGATGAGCTTCCAGAAGATGTTGAGCTGCTCCCGCCTCCTGAGGAGGAGCTTGAGGTTGATGAGGAACCGCTGGTTGATGAGGAACTGGAAGTAGAGCTGTTGCCATGTGCAATGTGCAATGTTACTTAGTTACCAGAAACGAAAGCATTTCTTGATTGCAAAGGTGATTCGGTAACTGGGTAGCTTAGAAAAGTGTGAATGCATTTATACATGGTAAAGGGGGCTTGGGTAATGGTGATTTGGTTGACCCACTGTTTTCCTTTGGTCTCGTGGAACATTTTTTGGGATTGTTGTTGTTGGTACTTAGTTTAACAGCTACCTATGTACCTGTCCAGTCAGTAACTCAGTCAGCAGGCATGACAAGGGACGACAGCGACTGGGTAACTTGGAATACGGTACCTAGTGACGTTACCTAGCCACGTTACCTAGCCACGTTACCTAGTGACCAGAGGCCCTTGCCACATGTGCCTGCTTACTGCGTTACTGAGCAACTAGGTAACTGGGTAACTAGGTAGGTGTTAGACACAACATGGCAAAGGGCTTCTGGGAAGTTGGTGACTTGGAATAGATTAGCTAACCTAGGACCTGGTACCAAGGAAAGCAGCATGATCAATAAATCCATTGCAAAAAGGGTAGTGATGACGCGCTGAGGGGCACACGATGGGCCACTTTTGGGGCAGTCTTAGAGTGTGCACAAAGTGAACCATCTTGGCATGCAGCCCAATCATGACAAACACGCTGTTGTTGCGGCAACAACTCTGTGTTTGTCATCATTGGGCCGCATGCCAAGATGGTTCAGTTTGTTCACTCTGGGGCTGTACTTTGAACCTCTGGAAGATGAGTGCTGAGGTCCAGGCTGATGTCGCTAGAGCAGCACGTAGGCACTGGTAGGGATTGGAGTAGGTACTGGGGCTAGTGATAAGAAACCCACGGGCCTACTCCTATCCCTTCTAGTGCATACGTGCCGCTGGAGTGACATCAGCCTGGACGTCAGTACTCATCTTCCAGAGGTTCCAAGTACTGGCAACAACTCCGTGTCTGTCATCATTGATCGCGTGCAAGGATGTGTGGATGTGTGGCTGTAACGATAGACTTGCAGCGGCAGTGACAGTGGCAGTTCACGCCAGATGGCTAGTTGCATCAATTATATAATTCACACCGCTTTTGCTATTTATAATGCAGTTTATATTGATTTATCATGCACTTGCATCCCCTTGCCTACTGCCGCCCGACGACGATGAGCTCCCGCTAGAGGTGGAGCTCCCGCCAGAGGTAGAGCTGCTGCCAGTGCCCCACCATGGCCAACCGCCTGAAGATGAAGAGCTTGATGAGCTGCAGCCGTAAAATTAATATCAGAGCGTGAGGAATACTGGTATCAAAATTTAACTTATCAAGTTAACTTTTTGAAATTGAGAATTCAAGTTGGCAAAATATTGCTCAGCTTTTTTAACAGGATTTATTGACTTTTCACTACATGCGAGCCCCGGGGGTAATTAGTGAGTTTGGTTGAGGTTTATTTCCCAGATGATGCAGCTACTGCATGCAATTTCACTTCATGACTTTTTTGCATTGAAAACATCTGTATGTTGCAATTAAACTAAAAATAAAGCATAGCATTACTCAAAGTTCACCAATTGTACCATCATGGTGCAATAGTATTGTGATACCACTGGACCCTACAGCAAACCCTAAAAGACCGGCACCCCACTGGCAACATCCATAGGCTGGCAGCCCATGGCCTTGTACCTGAACCCCAACCCCAAACCCTTAACTCCCAACCGCACCTCGTGGAGCTGCCGCTGGAGCTGCTGCTGGAGCCAGCCGACCTTGCTGTGCTGGCTGTACTACTTGTGGCACTGCTGCTGCCACCACTGCTGGCCCAGCTATCAGCGCTGCTGGTGCCGAATGTAGTTGTGAAGCCCCACAGGAGCTTCCTAGGGGCTGGCAATGGCCTGCTGTGATGGTACTCTGGTGAGAATCTGACGTGAAACCCTAGGTAAGGGCATTGGATTTTGATACAGTTTGCGCAAGGAAATGTGAATGCGTTTGATTCCGACCTAAAGGCTCTGAGTCAGCAGTTTCCATGAACACAGTAGTACTCCTACCTGGCAACGTTAGGCGCAGGCAGGCCAGTTGTCAATCCCAACTGGCCACGCTGGTCTTGGGTCCCTTCCTGTGCTTCAGCAAAGTCCTGCGAATTTGGTTTGCTTCCTTGGTCAATTTTGGCATCCTCTTCCCCTGGCCTACAGATTCGGTCCGCAGCATTGCATGCAGATGTGCATGAACCCTGAGGGCAGTGCCTCTGCAGGTGGTTCCCCTGCCAACGCTGCCAATTGGGCTTCCAAGTTGTTTGTGCAACTGGGTACACGTGTCACCCTTGTATGCTGCTAGAGAAGTAATCCAGTGGTTCTCTATGTTTTGAACAAATAACTATGTCCAGTGGCTGGCAGGGACTGGATTGCAGCACTTCACAGAGAACCACTGGAGGTTTTTCTCAACAGCATACAAGGGCGAGAAGTGTACCAACCGCACACATAACTCGGGAAGCCCAATCGACAGCTTTGGCAGGAGGGACCCACTGCTGCAGCGAGCACTGCCCTTTGTGCAGGTCTGAGGACCAAATTTGCATGTTGTCATGGACATTCGGTCCATGACCAAGAGCCTATATTTGAAAACTCCTGTCTAGTTGTCACTATCCCTCGGCACACAGGGGGTGTGGCAATATGGTGACGACGGCATGCAACTGGATCATTCATGCCATAGCAAGGATACGTCAGCGATATTCCAAGGCTAGGAGACCATGTTCATGGCAGTGGGTGTAATCTGAGGTCACATTTGGTCATGGTGCTTTAACTTCCAGTTTAAGTCAGCTCACTGAGGCTGCACACTGGGGCCCAATATCACTGCCAGCCATCCGGGTTGCTCACCTGCCGCTCGTTGCTCCCATCTGACACCTGCTGCAAGTGGGCCTCTGCAGAGACTGCCAGGCACAACAGTGCCACTGCCGCCAAAACATACATCTTCCTAGCCATGTTGAAATGGATCATCACAGGTGTGACACCTCAGAAACACCACTTAGGTCAACACCTCCAGACAGGAAACCCTAGCACAGATGTTGCCTGACTGCAGTAAATGCACTTCATCCAGTTGTTGCATGTTTGGTCAGACAAGCATAATAACCGTTTACAGGGACCTGGTTACCACACCAGCCCACTGGCATGTGGAAGTTGATGGACACCAAACTTGCAAGCGCAACGTGGCTATTGAACCCTGGCTACGAATCTAAGGTCGTGGGCAGGCATGTCTTGTGCAAACAGGACGACCGCTGGGATGTAAAACTGTGTGAGACAAAGTCTGTTCTGTTCACAAAAAATGTGCTTTATTAAAGCACATTTTTTGTGAACAGAACAGACTTTGTCTCACATAAGTCTTCGACATAATATGGCGAAGGACACATAGCCTACAGCGCGGCGCTAGGCCAACGTGGACCATGGCGTGTCAGGTGTTGAAAGTGTGGCAGGTTTGGTCAAAGACTTTATACAACAACAATATTGGTCTGACGTTGAACGGATAGGCTAGTTGGTAATATCCGCTCGCTAATCGCAGAGTGTGCGTCAAACTTTGTCAAGAGAACAAAGAAAGGCTTGCCCCGGTCAAGTGCCATCCTGAGCAAGTTCATTAGTAACCATGCATAGTGCAGCAGCCTAAACCTGGTCATGGTGCTTACCCCGTTCAACTTAAGCTTACACTGTAGGCAGGGTGATGGGTCCTGTGAAGCTGCAACCAAGCCTTGAAGCACCTCACCATACGCCAAATCTTGCACTATTAAAGCAAATGCGATGCCTTGTATGGGCGTTCGTTGCCTTCCACTGCAACTGCTACTTTTGTCATAAACACAGCGACAACACTTGTGCATGCAAGACCCTTGCAGACTAGCGTCCTGTGCCAGGTCATGCCTGTGTGGGAGTTGACAACGCTTGCAAGCGGCATGCACTCTGCATGCACGCCGCATGCATAGGAACCCCCGCGGCATGCAGTTGGCAATGCCATGTGGCGGATCCTCCTCGTTGGGGATCTTACCCCTTGCAAGGGAAGCTCTCGAGTAATAAAATAAATTGGCGGCAGCTCAAAGATGGCGGGAATGTTTGAAATGGCCAGATATACACCTCCAAGTCGGAATCCCCGGAATTGAATGGCATCCCAGGCATAAACGTGGTGGCAAGATTTTAAAAAATTACAAAATCCATTACGCCAGCGTGGAGCAAAGCCTCAATGATTCATGAGCAAAACCTCAATGGTTCAGAACAGGCAACAAATAGTCTGCGCATCAATCAACCCAGGCTGAACATTGCTGTCATATCCCATTGAGAGCGTGCGCATTTCACCTTCATGGCATCGCCACACTGCCACTGTCATTGCTGGTCCTTGATCACCCATCAAAGTCGTGGCGACAGCAGTTGGCAGCAGTAGCATCACTGGACGGCCTCACTGTCAGCAGGTGTCCTAGCCTTCAGGAGACAAACAAACAAACAAACAAAAGGCGTTCCAAGCCGTCATTGATTATTGCCTTGTGTGCCTTGAGGATACAGCTCATCAATACTTCACCGTCAGATGGTGTCGTAGCTGAGCTGAATCCACAAGGTGCGCCCCTCGCCTTCGTGCCGCAGCTTGGCATGCATGACCTGCACAGCAGCATGGCATTGCATGGGACACGTGACCATGCGTGAACCATCTGGTCTGGATTTGTTGCCATCAGCAAAATTGGCAGTGTTAATGCACCATTCACATGTCACGCGTTTGCTGAAATGCACTAAATGGGGCAATGCATTAAAAAAGCAGCAAATCAACTGTCTCACCCGGTGGCAGACAGGATGTTTATTATCAGCCCAAAATGCACAGAGTGGCAGCCAGTTAGCCGCACCTGTCTGTTATCTATGAGCAGGAGGTCCCCTGCCTCCAGCCGCAGGGCCACTGATGCCTGCCAGGTGGCGGCCTGTGCAGCATCGCTGACCTCGTCCTCAATGGGAGAGCCGTCAGCATACCTACACAGGCGGGTTGGTACCTGAGACTTAGTGACATTCCTTTGTAGTGACCAAGGAATCACTCAATAGGTTGCGATCTTCACTGACAATGTTGCACCAAGTGATACAATGATTAAGTGGCGATTAAAGCCTGGCCCCATTCCATCAATTTGAACATTGCGCGCCAGGACTCCTTGAACATGTTAACAATTGTTAGTTTGTTGGCTGATGGCTCCATGTTGGCACCATGATGCATTACATAGCTGTGGTGGCATACTGCGCATAGTGAGGACTTCCTTGGCAAGGTAGGGGACTGGAAGGCGCACCACCACGACACCATGCCAGTTTCAAGCAGCTGCGGCTGGCTGCTGAGCTTGGCCCTGAGCGGCGCAAACCACATAAGTTGCTGGGTCACAGGGTGTGTCGCCAAGCCTGCAGCAGAACCAACTGTCAAGTCATACTCAACGTTATGCCACAGAGAGAAATATCTGTCCTGGCAGCGGTGCATAGAGAAGGAAATGTACTATGAGTTACATGGACAGGGTATAGGGTTCAGGGTTGACATATTAGGGTTGAGGGTCAGACCGCCATCATGGTGTTCAAAGATAGGATTGCCCTAGGTCCTGTAGCTAGGGCGCAACCAAACCTGGGGCGCCCTTTGCATTATTTATACATGTATTGTGTGGGAAGTTTGGATGTGCTGGTTTATACATGTATTGTGTGGCAAATTTGGATGTGCTGGGCTGCATGCAACAAAGCATTCCAATGGCCGTCACATGCAATGCATATGCAACCATTGCTCTTGACGCGCTGCACCAGCATGGAAGGTAAGGAATGTCCCCAGCCTGGCGCAATCAATCAAGTGGCATGAACCCACACAGCGGCACTAAGCACCCCAAGAGTGCTAGCAATGGTTGACAAAGGGCAAATATCACCGTTGTCCTCTATGATAGAATTGGGGCATGAGTGTCGCTCAGAACCAATCCTCTGAAATGACTCAGGCACATACAACAAAAGCATATTATAACTACAAAAACAGACAAAAAATGCTATCCATTATAATATGCCCAGCTGGCAACAATACATATTTTTCTGTTTCTAGTATTTACCTGGCAAAGGAAGCGTGGTCAGCATGCTGCCATCCTCCAGCCACTCAAACTTCGCCCAAGGCCGCTTTGCCCAATATTGTTCAATCCATGGTTTGTCGCGGTGTCCCCAGTCCCGGGATTTCTCCCATCCCACCAGCCGGGACTTGAATGGGTTGTCATCTGAAAGGCTCTCCACATGTTTCATGGAGGGTGTGAGGGTGCGCATGTGGAAGCCGCCCTTGGCTTGTACCCGCTGTATGATCTGCGTGCGGCACATGGTCCAATGATTAGCTCTTATTTTTTAATGACTTAATGACTGAGCTTCGTGATTCATTAAGTCACAAATGGAGGCTGAAATGGGGCGATGCATGCAGTGCAGCAGCTAATGAGTTTTCTGGATGTGGGAAATTTGACGGGCGTGTCTGCATCTTGCCATGTGCTGCACACTATCCAAGCTTGTGCATGGATTCTTTCTTGGATGCATGTGCATGGCAGTTCAGAGGCATGACTAGACGCTTTGTGCAGGGCACCCACGCATGTAAAAAACTCAAGCAGGTTAAAGCAAAATTGCAATGAGCATATTCTTTAGGGTTTAGGGTTAAGGGTTTAGCACCAGCTCGCCTTAGGGTTAATGACAGCTGTGAGATCCTGGTTTCGTGTCACCATGGTTTCCCCCCCTTCCACCGCCGGCTGATGGCAGTAGAACGCCAGGGTGTTGGCGATGTCAGGGGCCCTGTACCAGTTCTCATTGTGCGATGATATGAAGCCATACCCGCCATGCTTCACCCGCTGTGCACTGGTGGCATTGTAGATGCGGCTGGTCCCACCCACCAGGTCGTCTCTGTCAAACAAGCCAACGAATTCTACCCCCCTGTAAATGGTACAACCCCATTTTCAATATCGACCAAGCGACGCTTAGGTCTACATGTTACAAGCATCCATGACTCATGGCCCATCAGTCATTCTGCAGAAGGAGCCAGAGCTTGGTACTAGAGTGATGGTAAGTAAGACCTAATATAGGGTTTAGGGTTTAGTGTTAGGATATAGGCACTTTCCCTGGTTCTTGGCTAACTAGCTGCACATAGACACACCTGTACCCCGCCGCTTTCATGAGCGATAGGGTTCAAGGTTTAGGGTTTAGGTTCAGGATTTTTGCACGTGTCCCTGGTATTTGGCTAGCGAGCTGCATACCAGCACACCTGAACCCTGCCGCTTCCATGAGAGTTTGCAGGTTCTCTGGCTGCTGCACAAAACCCTGCAACCCCCTCAACAGCACACAGCCGTCCTGCACCAGGTGCCGCTTCATCAAGGTGCGCGCGGCCTTGGCCACATCCTGAATGCCCAGTGAACCGTTTTGTGGGACCACAGGGGCACCTGATTCGCTTTTCACTGGCTCCACTGCAGTTTTGTTGGCGTGCACTGAAGTGGTTTGCGAAGCATCGGCAGGTGGGCAATGGGTTGGCGAGAGTGCATACACCTTGGGGAAGTTTGAGGCTGCAGGCACAACAGCTGGTGCCTGCAAGAAAATGGGAAACCATTTTTACTGGAAAACACTTCAAAGCTGACACTCTTGTGGCTATGACACAATGGAGGGAACCACACTTCTCTGGGGTGATGGGTTGTTGCCACTGGTGGGCAAGGTGTGGCAGCTGAGTGCCCAGGATAAATGTATGTGTGTACCAACATCAAGCAGTAACAGCACTTACATGCTTGTAAACTTCTCTCAAGCCTTCTGTGGTGACGACACCCTGGAAGTGGCACTGCTGCAGCACAAACGGTGCCGCACCTTGGTCGCCCACCGGGCCCATGCTACAAGTACTTGGTTTGACAATTCTGAAGCGTTGGTAGATGGGGTTAGACTACTGTTTTTAAGTCTCCACATACTCAATCCACGAACAAAGAGGCACACACACGCTGCATTGCCAAGTGGCACGAGGAACATTCCCATGCGGGAAGATGCCTTGGCATGGCCGATGCAACTCCACTAAATGGTTTTAAAGGTATTGGTGTCAACAGGACCACACAGACACTTGCTTTCAAGTACGTCTTTCAAATGCGATAGCCACCGCCTTTTGACCGCCGTGGAGCGTGCCGGCCGCTGCACGGAATGGTCTGCAACTCACCCTGCCTGCGCACCCTTTCACACACGAAGCAAGGCGTTTGCACCGTTCGCACGCAGACCTCTAGGGAGCTCGCTGTATCATGGAAGTAGCACCTCTTTAATAGGGAGGGAATTGCAGCAGCCATTGCCTTGGCTTGCCTTGTTTTGTATGGGCGTGCAGTGCATGCAGGCTTGTGGGCAGTTGCAAGCCCCTTCCCAAACGGCACCCCTCTGAGCACGACCCACTCTTGTCGTCTAAAGCTAGGTATGTGAACCAAAACTATGTCTTTATAAACAAAGTCATAGCCCACCGTTGTGCGTAGTTCTTTGCGTGGTCAAGCACACCCATTCCTAGGCAGCATGCACCGCTTCGCCAATCGGCTATACCTAGCTAGTAATGCTTCCAAGCTTGACCTGCAACCCATTCCCTTACTGTAGTTGAATAGTATATGAAGCGTTGTCTATGCCTCAGACGTGATTACTGACTGCCCACTTCAACCTACGTGCTCGCACAGGTTGCTGAAACCTTGACACTGCTCACGCAGGCTACTTGACTGCAACACACCTTCACACACACTTACACTCCCAAGTAGGAGGCAGTACTGTAATTGATCCCCCAACAATGGCACCTGCACAGCCTTTCTTCCAGCCTGTACCAGAGCCAGGCTTTGCCCCAGTCACCATCACGGCACAAACCAAGAAGGCATACCCCTATGCACCGGCCACCCTGCCAGGAGCCACAACTTGCCCTTGCACCTTTGCACTCAGCCAACCACCTAGCAGCACCCAGCCTTGTGACAGGATCACCAGCGCAGAGACTACTGAGTGCGACGATGGCTGCCAAGACCCTACTAGGGTTTGTCACCGACTCAACAGCTTGGGACAGGCTGCTGGAGCGGTGCTGAGAGGACACCTGGCAGCCAGTGGGGCAGTGCTGTTCAGGGGACTGGAGAAGCACATCCACAACCCTGAGGACATGCAGGAGTTCATGGAAGCTGCTGGCCTGAGGTGTGGTGACAGCCATAGCCTTTCTCTTGCGGTCACCATTGGGTGACCCAGAAATTGGGTGCAAGCCTTTTCTCTCATGCCGTGAGCTACAAACCAACCTGTGACACATTATCTTTGGAGCATATGGAAGAATCTCTATGTGCTGGATTTGTCGCTGCGTGCGATAATCATTGGTGGTGCTGAAAGCCTATTACGTAGGATTTAGGCTTTAGTGTAAGCAGTAGACCCTACCTAAGGTATCAACTGCCCCCCACTCCCTGTCTATGCAGGACGGCACCCTTCCAGGGCTTGTTTGAGCGCACACCTCTACAGGGAGGAAAAAAGGTCTACAACTCCACCGGCGATGGGGCCAAAGATGGAGGCAGGGCGTTCATTGCGCCCCACAACGAGAACTGGTACAAGTGTCCCGACATTGCGCAGACACTGGCATTCTATTGCAGGCGGGCAGCTCCTGTGGGCGGGGAAACCATGTTGCTCAGGAACAAGGACATGACACAGTTGCTTGGTCCAGAGGTAAAAGCAGTTGTACAACTGTCTAGTAATGAAAATTGCTCTTCTTAGTTTTGATGTCCAGCGTCACACAACCTTGCTGGTCCCAGGTGATTAATCAAATCATCTCCAAGGGAGGGTTGACCAAGGAGACAACGACATACTCCGCCAAGGCAATAGCTGCGCTTGCAGAAGACGACCCAAACAAGATGAAACTGGTTCCCTGGGAGGTACTAAACCCTAAACCTAAACCCTAAACCCTAAACCCTGAACAGTTCCCTGACCAGACTTGCCATGACATTCAGGGAGACTGGTCCCTGCAATTCCTCCTTTCTCCCTTCTATTTTTCTGAGAATCGTGTTGGGGACTTGCGCTCTTATTTTCTGCACTTTCTGTATTTTCTGCCCTGTTGTGGTGTGTCTGCAACGTTCCATTCACAATAATAAGATGAGGCTCATGCCCTTGCAGGTGCTGTTCCATGATCAAACCCGGGAGGACATTGAAGAATACTGGTCCCAGCGCTTCTGGTGCAGATTCAGATGGGAGGAGAATGGCTCCTTCACAGTCGCCCTGCCCCTACCAGGTGCGCGGATCTTGGTGCCCATAGCAGCAGCGCAGCTAGGCCACGCACACACAGGGAGCGGAGTACATGCGCCATCATGTGAAACTGAATTGGGCCAGTTTTATTGCATCCAGGCAGTGTGGAAATTGGTAAGCGTCGAATTAAATTTTTAATTGGAGCATTTAATTGGAGCAATTAAACACCCTTCCTGCAGGCATCAGAGAAGATCCTCTGAGTGGCGAGCCCATGTGGTTCTACCCCATGCTGCCACGTGTCAGCAGCACACCGTACTATGAGCCACCCAATATGTCATGCACAAGGTGGGTACAGGCAGCAAGTTCTATCATGTGAGAAAAGAGATTGTACTGCATTCCTACCTGGGATATCTGGGCCCCAACAACAACAATAAAAATTGGCAAGAGGTTGTGGGTTTCTCAGACTACATTGCATCCAATTCCCATGGTGGGAGGGCCGCCATGCAAGCCTGTTATGATGGCACAAATGTCTGGCAAAGCTGTCTCAACACACTACCGTTCTATTAGACCGACTTTACAAACACTGGGGATGCAGGTATGGTGATGGATCCCCATTGGAGGAGGAACTTGATGAGCTGTACCAGACCGCCATGTGGCGCTCATCGTGCGTGCTCAGATTGGAGGAAGGTGACCTGCTCATCATGGATAACAGACAGGTAGGATGGCTGCTAGCGCCTATATTCATGCAAGCTCGCAGCTAGGGGTTTGTGAGTGGGGTGGGGTGTTGTGTGCATGAGAGGTGCAGATCGTAAGACGTTGGGATGTGGCATTGTTAGGAGGTGATGCCCATGCTGACATGGCCATTAGTAATGGCATGTCTGGTCGTGTGGTATCAGTGCACCTGCCCAACCTTGGAAAGGGAGTGGGCCATCAATGCAGGGTCAATGCAAGACCAATGAAACTATCCAGTGCATTAGAGTAGGCAATGATGATTGCTACAGCTGGGCCTGGTGGAAGCGTCATAATTGTTACCGTGTACCCCTCGTTCCACCTTTGTGCATTCATTTCTTTCTTTGTCCTTCTTTCCACATGCACTGCCTTTGGTCAAGACACTGTGTTCCGCTCAACCAAGGTGGACCTATCATGAACCGTTGTATCACTTGGGTTGCAGGTTATGCATGCCAAGATGGACCATGATGGGGAAGGCCGCAAGCTGTGGGTGGTCATGAGTGCTGACCACCATTGAGCACTGGGGGGTCCGCTGTATTTAAGCGGACTGGATTTTGTGGCATGGCACGCTGGGCAGGCATGGACACGCAAAAGTTATAAATTGCGCATTTAATACTGCCAGTTGAAATGTTTTTGGAGCCGCACTGTTTTTTCCTGCGGCTGCTGCTGCTTATTATCAAGGGTGCCCTTAAAGTTTATACCTCTTCAGCCATGTGTTGCCTACCTGGAAGGAACACGTTATATTTGTTTTTGTGTGTGTTGAAGTTATTTGCCGAAAGGCTTACCAGCAAGATTTTACAAGATTTTATTTGACAGTCACATTCAGGGAGCCAACCCGGGCTCGCAAGACTGTTGAAGGCTCTTAAAGAAGTCAACCCGCTCACTAAAAAGTCTGTGAAATAATGGAGCCACATTAACCCCCACATTTATTACCGAAAAAGCTAAACAAGTTTCTGGGAATATCATCATAACAACTATAAAATGTTTCTCTGATGTCGTGGTATAGTGCCACTGGACATTAAATAAGTAAATTGGTGTTCATCCACTGGACATTAAATAAGTAAATCGGTGTTCATCTTCAACATGATGCTGCCCAATTGTAGTGCAGTAATAGCACAACCTATGTTCATAATCAACGCGTCTCCATCTACCAGTTTCGACCTCTAGATCATGGGCACCCATTCTAAACCTAGCTAATTCAACCCTATGGCTTTTACACAAGTCCCAAGTCAAATATTCTGCCATCGATCCCCAATCACTACCGTGTATGCTAACATATTGCATAGTTTTCCTACTCGCATTGACCGTGTTTGACCTCAAGTATGCCAGCCTCGCTGTTTCCATTAGCTCCTCGATCTCTAGCGCTTCCGGGCTGGGTGTCAGGACAGGTATGCCACAAGCCACCAGCAGCTGCAGATGCTGCATCTTTTCAAGGGGCCTGTTAGGGAGTCGCCGGACGTGCATGTGAGCCATAATCATGCTTGACTTTCCATTACGGTAGTTCACATGCAACATTACAATAGGTATCAGACAGGCTACAGTACAACAAGTGCTGCCAGCAGGTTCAACATTGAGCTTCATTGAGCTCATCAAGGTAGAATGTCACGAGACGTTGCACACATACATGTCCATGTAGTCCAGACTCAAATAGCCTTGCACTCTATTCAATTCGGATATCAGCAGTTGCATGCATGCACTGTGACACGCACAGACGAGTGAACATCCCATCACAGCCTATGTGCAGTTATTCTCTAAGTACTCAGTCTGCATTCCCACTGATACAAACATATGCATCCCGCATGCAATTTGAACGCCACAACAACTTTCATGAAGAGTGCAGACCTAGTCTAGTATATGCTATGGTACAACAATATCAAATTTTCTGTACCCACAATGCTACATGACCGAGGAGTTGGCTTCTCCCCTCCTTCCCGCCAACTGCCAAAAAATCCACATGAACCAGCATGAACACCAACAAGCTTGACAGAATGCTGCAAATCCCACTGCCCCTTCTGCCAAGCCCATGCAAAATCTCCCCATTCCCAGCTATAATGGTGCCGCAGTTCAGCGGCTAAAGTACAGGTTGTACACCAAACCCAATACAATCCCTTGAATGCTTGATATGTTACGCCACCCTAATACAGCCTATGCTGCCGCCATCCCGTCAGCCTCCCCTTATACTGCCAATTGCCTATTCAAAGAGTTTAACCTTACCGCCAACTCCAACAATCATCCCTAGCATGCCACGCATGTACACCAGAAAATAAAAATCCCATGCTTGAATCCCATCAGCCATCCCCACGCAGCCCTTGCCCCACCCCCACACCCCAATAAATACCCTATTTTAGGGTAATCTATACATCCTTGTAGGGCGACGCCTCCTGTCGCAGTGCTTCCATGGTATACTGAATCTCATACTCCTCCCGCCCCAGAAACTGCCTGACCGCATTCTGGAACATGGGGTCCCGGATGTAGTGCGAGGAGTAGGTGAGGCAGGGGAGGTAGCCCCGCTGTATCTTGTGCTCCCCCTGTGCACCCGCCTCCACCCGCTCCAGCTTCCACTCAATGGCTGCCTCCAATGCCTGCGCAAGGTGTGTGGCCAAATGAGAAGAAAAATTGGACCCAATGAGCCATCAGCAGGATGGTGGTTCATGTCAGCCAACCCATCCTCGGTCATCTACACCCATCCAACCATGTGGTGGCCGGCAAATCAAGGATGATGTGGCAACATGTAACAACAGGACAAGATACAAATGATGAAAAACCCACCGCAGGCCGTTGACCACAGGCAACTCCCAGACATGGCAACATGCACAGCAAAAATCACGTAGGCATATTCTCGTATTGTAACTGCATGTGTATGCCAATCTCTTAGCAAAATTGTACTGGTTTTTACTTTTACGCCAATGCGCATCACTGCCCAATAAAGTGGGCCCTGTCTCCAGGAGCATCTCAATTAAGAAGCACCGCCCCAGCACCAATTTTCCTCCCCTTTCAGCCAATCTCTTGCACCCACCTGGTAATAGCACAGCTCAAAGTGGAGGTTCTTGACGGTCCGGCCCAGGCTGCAGCCCCAATTCCTGCCAAACAGCGCTTTGGACCCAACCAGGTTCAGCGCCCCCGCTATGATGCCGCTGCCGCTGCTGTTGCTCGCCAGAATGCTCCTTGACAGCCCGCCAAGTGGCGACCGGGTGGTGGTGAATGCTGATGTGTCAGCTTCAGCCACCACAAGCAGCACCTTATCTCCCATGCTCTCCCCAATCATGTGGAAGAAGGAGCGGGTGAGGTATGCCGAGCCCCACTTGCGGTCTGCAGGAAAGGGAACGAAAATGTATAAAAAACATTGGTGCTGGAGAGGTGGGTAAGCCCTGTGCAAACCTGGAGCTTGTAACAGGCACGGCCTGGCTAACAGGGTTACAATACCGGCTTGGCAAAGGCTGTTTGGCCTGCAGCCACAACCTCGCATTCATGTGTAAGGAAGAGGGGGCCAGATATGCCAAGCAAGCAAGGAAGCCCTTGCAGGCATGTACACCAGGGCTGACTGCTCATCTGGCAGTATTGCTGGAACCCAGGTAAACTAATAACCACCCATATATGGCGCCTCTATCGGCCCCCCACCTGTTGTGTTCCTGTAGAACTCGTAGAAAGCATCCCAGTGGTGCGCCTTCAGGTCAGACCCGGTGAGCCGCTTCATGTTGATACCCTCCGACGCAACCTGCCAGCACAAGGGTTTAGGGTTTCAGACAACCACACGTTCAGGAATTATCAGCAGATACACCAGTGACATGCAGCATTTACAGAACCATACAGGGAAAAATTTACAAATCACATGTGTAAAACGGCAACGGCTCCCAGCAAATGGCAGTGTATGTGATATAGGAACATAGTACGTACGTTCATCACCAACGTACATCCCATACCATTGGTAGTGGGGATCCATTACTAACTGAAACAAAGTGTGGGTACCTTTTTGCGTTCCTGGCGGATGTTCTTGCGCTTTGACTGCTTCAGGGTCATGAGGAAATCGTCAAAGGTGTTGTACCCCTGGTTGTGCCAGTGGTACTGGATGCCTGTGCGCTGCAGGAAGCCCATCTGCGCCATGACATCGCTCTCCTCCTGGGTGTTGAAGGTCATGTGCAGGGAGGACACCTGCGGGCAGCTCTTGTGTTATTCTCCGACTTGCCACCCTCCAGTCACAAACATCACACACAGGCCTCACAAGATCCACACTGCCGCTCATGTGCAGATGGACAGTGCATGGCCAAATCATGCAGCATGACTGCGACTACCTACCGCTTGATTTTAACGCTCACTTTCATGATGTGCTGTATCATGATTTCATATACCTTTATTTTTCAACTAAGTCAGCCGTGTGCCATCCCCACCTGGAGCTCGTCTGCTATCATGGTCAGGGTTTCGGCCATGGCCCGCCGCACAGGTCCAGATTGTACAGTACAATAAATTCCACTTATAATTTCATTATATTTTATTTGAGTATTTCTGCGCATGCCATCCCCACCTGGAGCTCGTCTGCAATTGTGGTCAGGGTTTCTGCCATGGCCCGCCGCACAGGTCCAGACTGCCAGCCTGGCTTGACCAGCAGGCGCTGACCTGTCACTGGTGTGAAGGGGACTGCCACCTGGCGCAACGGCAGTAGTTGGTCAGCAACGGAGCCGGTTCAAGGGGTGTCCGCAAAAGCCCTGCCGAGAGAACCGTAATGCACACGCCGCTTGGGGTGTAGCGCATCAGAGAAACCCTAACCCATCTGCAGCCTAGGATAATAGGGCACTTGAAGGAAACCCAAAACCCTAAACCCTAAACCCTCAACGGGTTGCACCTGCAGCTTGTGGCTGTACTACAGGAGTGCATGCGACTACCGTAACCAATGTGCCAGGCCCACCACAGCCCTACCCTGCACCATCACCCACCTGCAGCTTGGGGTAGTAAGGCATCCCCAGGCGGTTGGCGTACCCCGCCCAGCTGTGGTCAAACACGTACTCCCCATAGGAGTGGCCCTTCAGGTACATGGGCACACACCCCAGCAGCTCCTTGGTGGCTTCATTCCGCACCAGCACGTGCTGCGCAAGCCAGCCTTCATCCCTGTTGTACATGGAAAACAGGCTTAACATCAACAATACTAGTTCATTACATGAGGAATGAGGACGTTTTGGGTACGTCTTCCCAAAATGGAGTAAACTTCATCCGGTAAAATGCCAAATTTTTCTGCACTATTGCTAATTCTTTCCTACGGCAGGATTTGGGATAACCTACCTGACGGCTGACCCCGAGGCTTCTAGCGCATGCAGGAAGGTCCACAGCAGGAAGGGGTTGACCTCCCCACTGCCTGTGGCACATGCATCCCACTCAGCAGCATCCACCTGCAGCCAGGGCAAGGGTTTTCGTGTCCAAGAGAAGGGTTTGAGCTTGGATGCTGAGGTAATGGGTACAGCGAGCTTGCAATCGGTGTGCGTAATGGACTTGGAGAATTGCTTAGAGGAATGATGTGGCACTTGACGAGCAGGAAAGGGGCCACCGCCTCCCTGCCTGTGGCACATCCGTCCCACTCGGCAGCGTTCACCTGCAGCCAGGGCAAAGGTTTTCGTGCTCAATGTTAGGATTTTAGGCTTGGATGTGGGTTGAACGAGCTTGCTATCGGTGTGCATGCAATCGCAGCATGTGTTTAGAGCATGTGATGCAGATAGGAATGGTTTTTAGACGTGGGACATGACGGGCGGGAATGGGTCCACCTCCCCCCTGCCTGTGACACGTGCGTCCCACTCGGCGGCGTGCACTTGCAGTCAGGACTAGGGTTTTGAGGTTGACTTGCACAGGTTGGGGAGCAGAATTGTGCCCTTCAGGGTAAAGGTTGCAAAGGGCTACGGGTTAGGGTTTTGGATTTTGCAAAAGGGTTTGGGGCTAGCGAGTGGGCGTGGACGTTAAATAAAGTAGTGGGTGCTGGGAGCTTGTGGAGGGCGTGCAGATAATTGGAGCATGTTCACTGAGGAATGAATCAGCACAGGGAGAGGGAAATATTTATGTGTTGCCACTGCCCACTATGAGACTGCCATTTGCTTGCCAAACCATGAAAACACGTGCCTGTTCCATGTTGGTGATGACTTGCACCGAAAGCTTCAGCTGTTGCAGGTTTTGAGTCCGTTCTGCCGCCTGCAGCTCAGCAGATATGGCAGGATCCAGGCTGGCTTGCTCTGCGCCAGGCGTGGCACTTGTGCCAGTAGCAGACACATCTGCACCCTGCAGGCGAAACAAAAAGGGGTCACGGGCCTATGTGAGGAGGGTTAGTACAAATGGTACAAGAAACCAATGCTAGACGCTTATAGTGGCGTTTAGCAGCAAGTGGGCGATAGACAGAGGTGCCCAGTTAGATATTGGATATGCATGCATATAGGTGAGTCGTCATCAGGTGACTCATCATCACGATGCATGCACGAGCCACATAAGATACACAACGTACCTGGGATCTGCACCGCAGCCGTCTAGAACTACCAGCTCTGACGCTTTGTAAACGTTGGCGTGAACGCTGCACCAGCGGCAAACACTGTTGAGGTCAGCCAGTAAAAAGTCCACAGTGGCAGCCTGGTTGACAACCCATATGAGTTACAAGCTGTAACCCTCTTTACACCAACTCCTTAACGCAAAGCAGGGCCACGGTTACAGCCGGTGCAAGGACAGTGGTGCTAGATCATGTTTAGTGGGACTCCTATGAGGGAGGGTGTTCTTGGGCTAGGGTTACAGCCAGAGTGTAGGACTCGCTAGGAGTTGCCGTACCTGTACGCTAACAACCCTCCACTGGCAGGAGCCAAGGTTGTTCGACCGTACTTTCAACATGCTAGGCTGTGGCTGTGCAGCTTGGACTGTTTGCCACCCCCTTTTACTACTATCAGTTCCGAGTTACGGAGCCTTTTATTCGCAGCGAGCACTGCACGCCTTTAATAAAGGTTTACAAAGCACTAGCTGTATCGCGTGCAGGTGCTGAAACTGATTGGCGTGCCTGTTGACCTCAAGGTCGAGTACGCTGTTGCACCTCCAAAACCACCCACGTTACAAGCTGCAGATGACAGGCACAGACAGCAGGTTTACAATATCAGTGGTTGCAACCACTGAGATAAGGGAGATTCAATGCTGTGAATTGCTTACCCTGCAGTTCAACACGACCTTGCTCCTATGCAGTGCTTGCACAAGTAAACACGAGCAAATAATTGCCATGGCATTCGCGCAAAAGTATCCAGAGTGGCTAACCCTATGCTAGGGTTTAGGGTTTCTGCTTTTTGGGGACTGGGGTTGCCTGGCAGTTGCACCTAAATGCAGAGGCTCGCCACCACAAAAGTCTCTTCGAACAACTTGGGACATAGCATAAACGACGCTTTCGCTTGGTATTCAACTACTGCACTTTGCGTAGTGGGCATTTCGTTTCCAGCACATTAGCATTTCACTTCCTACCAACCACCACTGCTAGCAAGCCATTGCAGGCAGCCCAGCGACTAGGTCGGCACTCCAGCACTTGAGAGACCGTCTGAAAAGAGGTTGTGAGGCAGAGCACTGTATTGAATCCAGGGGCTCACCATGCAGGCCATCAGCAAAGTGCTCAAGGGTTCGGCCATCCACCACTTGTTCTCCTTGGAGCAAACCTGTGGTCCGCGCTGTATAAAGGCTGTGCTGCAGCCGTCTGTGCTGATAACCCAAACCAGGCACTACTCTGGAGGCAAGTACGGTACCCTTCTCACTCAGCACCCTCACATCCAAGGGTGGCCATAGCATTGCATTGCAAAGCAAAGCAAAGCAAAGCAAAGCAAAGCAAAGCAAAGCAAAGGCACTGCAAAGTGGCACCAGGTAATGCACAGTCTTGCCCAACCCACCCTATACTTCAGTCACAATAGTCCATGTCTACCAGCTTGCATCAGCCGCATGTCATGCCCCAATTTGTATCCTCTTACCTTTTGTCCTTCAGCTCCCTCGCACCACCCCTCATTGCAGTGGTCTGAGGGCGCTGAACGACAAAAGTTCAGCAACGCGATATACTCCACAGTGCACCCTTCTATGGATAAAATCCGCAGTTGTACGTCACATTGTCTTCCTGATAGACACATAGCTCACCCCCCTGCAGGGATGTGGTCCATGTGGAGCGCTGCCATTGGTGCCTGTGCAGGGGTCTGTTTAGGGCTTAGGGTTTAGAGTTTAGGGTTTCTTGTCCATGTGCGGATCCCTAGGATGACACATTCCAGCTGGTGGTGGCGCCGTGCTGGAGAATTATTGTCCCAGAAACTCTCACGAGGCAAATATGGAAATGGCCACAACGTTCCTGGCAAGACCTGGCCACCGCTTTGCTGCATGAAGTTTCCTTGTAGGCATGGAGAGGTTGGGCATCTTTGTTTTCAGATTCCCAGCTCTGTCCATGCATACATGGACCCTTCATGCAGAAAAGTGCGGTGAGGTCATGCTGTGACCATTGTGTTTGTAAATCATGCAATATATAGCCTCAAAGGTGCATGTTGTTATGACAGCCCCCGGGGTATTTGAGGGATTGTAAACACCATTTTAGACGGTCCTCCTGGTGGTGGCGCAGGGCCGCCCTTGGCAAGCATGTCCCGTGCAAGCGGACAGAGTTGAACTAATATATAATGTGATTTTGTATTGAGGTACATGAACGCGGGGGGAATGGATCACCCTTTGCAGTGTCTGGCCGTCACCCAACAACCTCATAACTGAAAATAAAAAGCGCGCAATCTTTCCAGTTATATATTTTGATATTTTATCTCTTTTTCAGGTGACACTGAGAATCATGCCAGGGCCGCTGAGGAGGCCAAGCTGACCTCCACACCATTCCCACCTGAGGAGGAGGAGCCCTACAGGGGCAAGCAGGGCAGCTCGGAGCAGCAGCAGGGGGATGAATACGGCAAAGTGGGGAACGAGGGCGGCAAAACGGCCGAGGAAGCGGGCCTCAAGCTACCCGCAACTGGCCACACAGAGGGAAGGATCACAGAGGATTTTGAGCGGCCAGCCTACAGGTAGGTAAAATGGAAATATCTACATTGAATTTTGTGTAGCATGACATACAATGTTGTAAGCGAGTGTCGCGGCTACCGTCCATGTTTGCAATGCCATTGCAAATCATCTAGAGGATGCCATCTGACGATGCAATGCAGTACCAGTGAGCGCTTGTGGACCAGGCAAGATGCAAACGCTGGGGTTTGCAAATTGGTGGCGAGCCGAAAGAGCTGCTCCACATGTTGCTGTTCCACCAGTTGCTGCACTGTCATATGTCCTGGAATGCTGTTCTAGTTTCTGTGTTGCCATTGATTAGCGATGATGTGTTGTGTTGATGATGCAGTGGAGGCGATTCCTCGGGCGGGTCGGAGGTACCAAAGGAGTAGAAGCACGTTGATGGGACCAGGAGGTGTCGCTCACAGTTGATGCGTTGAGAAATGGACTGGGAAAATTGACTGAGCAATGCCCTCCCACCTCATCTGGAATACTATGGATCTTCAGATCTCCATCATCATTTGTATGGGTTGTTCCCAAGGGATAGGAGGGCTGGTAATAAAATATTGTTCTCCTTCATTCATGTCTGACAGCAAATCACTTGATGCAGAGGACTTTTGTGATACAAGTACTTGGTGTTGGGTATGTGGTGCTTGGGTAGTTGACACTGTTGCGTCCATTTACAGTGTCTTGTGCATGTTTCATCATATGAAGCTGTTGCGTCCTATTTAACGAGACCCTCACAGTGGATTGCTGCGGTGTGAACTGCGTCTGCTCTTAAAGTAGATACTTACAGTGTACCATCGCATACTGCTGGAGAAGTAACTCATCATTACTGTTTCAAGCGATACAGCCTGTGAGTTACATATACAGGTGACAGCATATTCCAGCCGTCGTTGACTTGTAATCAATTAATGCTTTGGTTTTAACGGCATGCACAGGCTGCACACACGGTACATTGCACGGCAAGCAATGCCCTTGTGATTTCATTGCTCACTGGTGCATTGCTGGAGCAAAAGGGAAGGTGGTGCTGCTGCAAATTGTCACCACCGCCTTGTTCCACTGGGTGCCGCCCGGCTTGCCTGAACTCTCTGTCCTCAGGTGGCTGGTGGTGTGCCGCCGTTTGTGGGGAAGGTTGCTTCTTCCTTTCTTGTTGTCAGCATGGTTGGTGCTTGCAAAATTGCAAGTTCTTGCAATTTATTGTAAGATCTTGCGACTGGGCTAACCTATTTGTCCTTGCCCCGTTACAGTACTTGCGCACCTTGACCAACCCTCCATTGGTATGGTATGACCTCCCATCACCTTTGAGGGTGATGCTTTGGGATATACCAAACGCTCCGAGCTCCTCGGAAGCTCCCATGGACCCAAACTGGACAAAATAAACCCTACTGGTAGGGTTTTTGCTGTGCTTTAGGGTTTGAACAAGGTTTGGAGTGGACCTGCAGTTTGCTTCGTTTCAGTAAGATTTCCTGTCCAAGAGAGCACTAATTGAATATCAGCGTCACATAACCGCTGCTTCAGTAACGTCTTTGTACAGCATCAACGTGAATGGCAGGGTGGCGTTCCACATTTGCATGCATATAGAACAGTGGCACTGTGCATGCCGTTTCGTTATACGGGAGGAAAGCTGCCGAAATAGTCAAGTGGGCTATATGTGCACGCTTAGAAAGTAGCGAACCTTCCTTTTTTATACATTCGCCTACCCGGCTCTTGCACAACCGTAATGGCAGCAGTTGAGCGTACGCAAGCGGGTGCCATAGCTAGGCCAAGACTCTAGGCTAGAGTAGCAAGGCTCTTCAACAGAGCAAAGCCACGAGCCACATAGCTCTAGTAGCTTACCAAACGAGTTTTTGCGATCGATAGACTACACGTAGGAGTTGTAGGATCAGCCTGTATGACCATGGAGATTCAGGTGGTTAGCACACACACATTGAAGGCCAACCCAGTCTCAACACCCCACCAGGAGTTTCCTAAGGAGGTCGAGGTACTGACAATTCTGGGTTTCAAACCGAGCTTTTTTTTTGTGCCTGCAGCCTCCTTCCCTTGTGCATAGCCTCTATGAGTCACCTGTCCATTGGCCTCACACGTGCACTACCACCTTCTGTTCTTGCAGCTTGAACCGTATGAGGCGTCAGCTTTCAACCAGCTGACTTTCGTGTCATACCTTTACAAGGATGGACTGTGCCCAGATAAGCTGGTGCATGCACTGCAGGCAGTGGTGGACCAGTTCCCTTTTCTGGCAGGTACCCTTCACCCCAGCATCCCCCACTGGTTGCACCTGGAATACTAGGGTTTAGTGCAACACTAAGGCAACCACCAAGGTTTTACTTTGAGAAAGCCTGTGCGCGTGTGCTGTCCCCTTACTATCTTGTCAAAACGGCACAAGTGGACACACTCTACTAGGTGCAAGCTAGTCCTTGCCACAGGGCTTCAAAAAAGCCCCGCCCACCTGGGTTTAACGCAAGATTTCATGACTTGCAGGCAGACTCATAGCACAGCATCACAAGCCCCTTGACAAAGTGTCCCTGGTGAGCATCAATCATGGCGTTGAGGTGATTATCGCAAAGTCAGGCGCTACTAGTCAGCGCTACGAGCCAGGCAGATATGTGCGCAGGAACGGGCAGCCTGCATGGTCCGATGTCCTGACGGTGAGCAATCCATACTGGATGGATATATGCTGCATCCATGCAACATGTATTAACTGGTTTACAAGCCATATTGTGAGCACCCCTGGACTGGATGATGATGTCATAGCTGCATTGCTTGGAAATGGTGGAGAGTTTAATACACCAATGTTGGAGCTGAGTATATGTATGTATGTTGCAGCTCACTGCATTGGATGCCAAAAGGGTTGCAAACGCCTGGGATCCAATGATCCGCATCTCACTGCTTCAGCTTGGGGATGGAGCATCCGTGCTCACAATGTTCTGGTCGCATCTACTGGCAGGTAGGGGGGTTCTAGGGTTTAGGGTGGACCCCATGCTTTATGGCTGCCTTGCATGAGGCTTATGTAGCCCATATCCAAGGGGGTGCAGCACCATCATCCTTCAGTATTCATATGGCGGTAGTTAATCTCAGGTTAACCAAGTTGCATATCGCAGAATTGCAATGTCGCCCTGTGCAAGGCCAGTGGCGTAAATGCATCCAGCTGCATCCTACTGGTAATAATGTCCTCTGTACTTTTCCCTGCAGATGGTGACTCAATGGGGCACGTGATGAAGGCCTGGGTGGCTCATTACCGAGGCGACAAGGGTTACACACCGCCGACATTGACATTTGACCGCACATGCATCACACGTCCAGTCAATGCCAGCCCACCTGGACTCACCGAGGTATCACATTGCCAAAATTTTAAAATGAGATTTCGAAATCAAATTTTAAATTTTGGATCCACATCCCTGAACCTACCCTCTGTGCAAGTCAACGCAGAGGTCACGATGAAGGTACTGGCAAATTGCCATGCTCGTTAAGCATGCAATGTCGTTGCCATCGAATCAATCCCACTAGTCACGATGCAGACATAATCATATTTTCTGTCGCGTGGTCCTTGTCTGCATTGCATAGCCCGGGTATTGCCTGGTTTACAAAAAAATATGTCATGGGGGTGCGGGAAGGGATATTCATCTACATATCTAAAGAGGGGCGTACATGGGTTCCTAGACATACATGGGAGTTATGGCTATTACAGTAAGGGTTTCTGCAATGCCGATGCTAATCAACGAGCTTTGGTATGGTGCTTGCGTCTGAATTTGACTGTTGAGCATTGCACCCTCGTTGCGCAGAACTGAATGTTCAGCGGTACTTACATTTTTACATGCCTTTTTAGTGTGCTTCCTTGCCCGCAGGCCCAGCAGAGACTGCACAGGTCTTTGTGGCAGATTTGGCGCCTAGCATATTTGCCAACCCTGTGTCAGAAGCTATACATGGTCTATAGGGAGCGGCAAGTGGAAAAGACAAAGTGGCCGATGAGGAGGTTCAACACTGAGAGGCTGCTGGTGCCGGAAGGGGCTGTTGCAGAACTGCAGGTGTGCCATGTTGACGTCAATTATTCGGGGTGTGTGCATTTGATTTACGGAAGGGGGCATAGGGGACAGCAGGTCAATTAATAATTATTGATACCAACTCTTCTGTCATTGCCCACACACCTGCTCAAGCATGCTGCGCCAATTTTTATTTGCTGCTTTATTCTGTGCTTATCTTTAAAAACCTTTGGGTGGGATTTATGATGTTAAGTATGTTGCAGGCTGCATGCAATGCTGCACGTGGCTGTGGTGAGGCCCCACTGTCCAGTGCAATGGTGCTTGTGGCCGTGGCATGGTACATTGTCCGTGAAGCCAGGGGTGCATACGACAAAAGCATGAAGGGCAGATCGCCATCCGTAGTGATGGCTTACAACTTCAGGAAGTCCTATGTGCCTGCCCGTTTCTTTGGGACATGCGCAACAGCTTTCAATATCCAAATAGGTACGAGAAAGTTCATTCGCTTTCCTCTGTGACACTGGAAAATGAAACCTAGACGATCCAAACAACACCGTTTGCGTGCGTTGCCATATATATAGCGTATATTGTTTGCTGCAACAGTTGCCTTCTTCAGTTTGGCACGTGAATATATGTGGCAGCCATGTCATACATCTGTTACCAAATACTTATGTGGTGGCCTGCCCCTTTTTTGCATTCTTGCAGATTTTCCTTCAAGTTCCAGGCTACAAGCAGCGTTGGCAAAACTGGCACAGCTCGTGGGTTGGATACTACAATTGCTGCTTGGAAATGTGCTAACGTCCAGCAATGGCAGAGGACACAGAAAACTCCAGAGGATGACTGCCATCAAGGAAGATGATCACCCTGAAGGACACTGTGTTCAGCAATTCCCAGCAAACTGCACTGTCACCCTGGCCAACAAGCAAGCTTCAAAAACCTGCCCAGCTGGAGTTCCAAAAATGAAGGGGCTGCCTCCGCCTGATGCTGTCATCACTGATATTGCTACCATGGCCGCGCGATTGCGGGATGTGACAGAATTGCTGCGCAACCCACAGGTATGGCTAGAACTGACGCCATAAGCTTGCTCAAATATATGACTTGGCACACGGGTGCAGTAGCGTAGTGCAGGATATCTATCTGACGTGAGGCGGTTGTGTGTGCCCATCCAGCATGTTTGCTGCTGTCTGGAATCAAATCATAGAGTTTTGTACACAAATTGTTTTAATTTGCTACCTGCGACATGGTTCCTCTCAATCCTCGCTGCCTTTGCAGGTTGGTGCCAATAGGCTTTGCATGAATGTGACTACGGATAGGCAGCGGTCAGAGGCAGGGGAGCTGACCAACTCACAGCGTAAGCAGTTCCGCACATGTGAAGATGCTTTTGTGGTCAACTCGTGGCGCTACCTGTACAACGGTAAGTATGGAATGCGGGGCTTGCCACTGTTGGCCACCGTTGTCCATCTTGCAGCACTGTGACAGTGTGCATGTGCACGATTGCCCCTTTGTGCTATTGTGCATATTGATGAGAGTTATCCAACCAAATGCACAGCTCACCAAATGCACAGCTGGCTAGACAAACGTCCCGCTTGTATTCCATTAGGGCTACGCACAGCTGCTATGGCAGCTTACGCACGCTTCTGGCGCTGATTTTTGTGTCTCTCCATTCTGTGTGCAGGGTCGATCATGGAGTTTGTACCTGGTCAAACCCCCATCTGCTGTGAGAAGCAGGTATACATGCCTTCAGCTGCAGGCCAACCTTCACCAGTGTACGGGGCCATGTTCATCATGCCTCAGTGCACACTGGGAGTGCAGGAGATCAAGCTGGTCATCCCTCATGAGTTGGACCAGTTTGTGAAACATGAACTATGGGGCAGGCTCCTGCCAGGAGCGCATTTCCGGGAGCCAATTGAGTGGCCCACTGAGTCTTGAGCATCTGCCAGGAATGGCGGTGCAAATGCTGGTCATCATAAATGCAATTTGTTGTCAAGTGGATGGGAAGCACCCGAGGCTCGCAATTTTCCACGAGAGCAGATTTTCATGCCTGTGCAACATGTGACCCAGCCCAAACCAATAAATATTTTCACACTATGATAGCAATGTTTTATGTCACTAGTACATTAGGCAATAAGCCAATGACGGCTGGAAATGCCTGTCGTTTGTTTGTTAGTAGTAGTACTGCTTGTATGCCATCATTTTTGGAACTTATTGTACCACGCCTTCCGCCAGTTTGACATAAATCAATGGTGATTTCACAACAACGTTTCCATGAATGCGGAGCTGCAGCGGATTGGCAGTTGCCATGTTCCAGCTGCTGCACGTGGGATAAATGTATGAGCTGGGTTACAGAACTGCACATTCTAATGGTTTCCGCTAAGCAAGCGCATCATGATCACATTCCTGTTTGGTCATTCAATTTAATATCAATTGCTAAGGGACTCCAACCTAACGACAAATCAGAGGCATGCAGGATGCTCACTATACAAAAAGTTGTCATTTCAAACTACTATTTACTGGCTTGCGCATGGATTCCATAACTTGGCTGGGTACGATAAAATACAATAATGGCTGGTGCATGGGGTAGAGGCTGCCACAAAAGATTTGTAAGGGTTCAACTTCAAATCGCATGTAAATTAATTTGATGACCCAAAATAATGGAGTCATTGCCCAGATGTCTGATCAGCCTGCTGCATACTGTTAGGGATTGGTGCCCACTGTATAAAAGCTGCCGATCCCTGTACGCAATGTCATATCACATGCACTTTATCCAAGGGCTGATTCTGGAGACCTTAAGGGCAACAAGTGAACTTCAAATGATTTCCAACCCAATTGCACAACATTCCTGGAATGGAGATCACTAGCTGTGAATAATATGTATTTTGTAAACCGCCCATGGGTCAGCTCTGGTTGATTGACTGGGATTGTTTACTCCCTGTCATTAGGTCTTGTCCTCGCTCTTGAGCTCCGGCCCGTTGTCAGCCAGCAGCGATAGCCCAAACTTTGCGGTGAAGCGCTGGTGCACATACACAGGCGCCAGCCACTTCTGCAGGAACCCCAGGATGGTGAACTTCCACACGTTGCCCGCCACCCGGATCTTGAACGGGGGGTTGACGTTCCTTGCCGCCGCCACGATGTGCGCTGCCACGCCCTCCGGGCTGGCCACATTCTTGCCCTCCTGTGACAGCTGAACCCTTGCCTTGATGTATTTTGCCACCCGGTAGTACAGCGACCCCACATCAAAGTACCGCTCCACGCTGGAGATCTTGCTGGCGTTGAGCCCGATGGCGCTCTTGATGCCCCCCGCTTCTACCACCATGACGTTGATGCCGAAGGGCGCCACCTCCATGCGCATGGCCTCGCTCGCTGCGTTCAGGGCGGCCTTGGACGCGCAGTAGGCCCCGCTGAAGGGGCTGGTCATGGTGGCTCCCACGCTGCTGATGTTGACTATTAATCCCCCCTGCTTGTTCTTCACCATGTAGGGGACCACAGCCCTGGCCGTCACCAGGGGGCCTAAATAGTTGGTGTCCACGAGATTCCTGATTTCATCCATGGGCTGCTCAATGACGGGCCCCGCTGCCATGATCCCAGCATTGCACACGCAGACGTCAATCCTGCCCTCCTGATTGATCACATGCCCCACGGCAGCCTGCACGCTGTCTGGGCTCTTGACGTTGAGGTGGATTGCCTCCATGCCATCGTTCTTCAGCTTCTGGATGGAGGAGGGGAAGCGGGCGCTTGCGTACACCTTGAACAGACGCTGCTTGTCATTACTCAGTTGGCTGTGGAAAGCGTAGCAGAGTGCCTCGCCTAGGCCTGAGGAGCATCCTGTGACCTGAAGGGCACACAAACCAGGGGTTGGTATCTGTGCAAGTAAGTATCTAAGTGGATTATGTAGGTAATAAGTTTTGAGCATATTTTACACTACTTGTTGTTACTTCACTGGCTCTGGAAAGCGCAACAGAGCCTTCACACAAGCCAGAGGTGCATCCCATGCCCTGAAGGGACGATTGAAGCAAATACAAAGCTGCCTGATCACCTGGCATGCAACTACTTGGCTTGCTGGGAGTGGTAGATGATGAGGCCCAAAACAGTTTAGGGTATAGTGTATCGTCCTTATGCACCAACAAACCCTAAAATCCTGGGAGCTAGTAGCCACCATTGGTCAGCACTTGACAAGTCACAGTACATGGTCAAAACATGTGCCCTCACTCACCAGAACAACTTTGAAGTTTTTCACATAGCCTGCTGCTGCACCTTCCTTCTTGGCCTTGCGAGGAGGTCCCATGGTGCACAAAAGCAGTGCTGAGTCTTGGATGGGACTGCAATCTTCCACCGGTTTTAGAAGTTTCCAGCTTCTAGAACCTGGAACCCAGCAGATAATTAACTTTAGGTCTCCTGTGCTGTTGCGTAACTGCCTGCAGCACACCAAACGGTTTCACAGTCTACCGAAAGGAGAGTTGGCATGGGAGTGAGTAAGGAGGGTAGTCCCTGCTCACACATATGCAATCGAGGGCCAAGGGTGCAGCCAAGCAAAGGGGTAAGGAACGGAAATAAGTTGTGGGTCACAGCAACCTGTACAGACTCCGTTGTTTCAACGTTTCTAACCAAAACCAGCTAGCCAGTAGGGCACTATTCCGGCACATGCCGCGCCCCCACTTGCTCACTAGCCAGTCACAGTTACTGAATTAAGCAGCTGGAAGAGAGAGACACCTAATAGGTGTACCCATCGTACAGGAACTCCAAAACATGCTAGTGTTTACAACGATACCATCATCTTTTGCACCCCGGTTGACTTGTGAAACGGCGGGTGGACGATGTGTGCATGCATACACAGGGATCAACGGAAAGTGGAAGGAAGGCGTACCCTTCCGTTGTTAGTTGTATCCAATATCTTCTTTGTGTCGCATCGCCCGCTCAGATAGAAAGTACTGCCACCCACTTGCGTCTTATACTGACGCGCATGCGTTGCAACGTTGAAACCACCCAAGGACTTTCCGGTGTACAGTGTTGTAGGGTTACCAAGCTCGTGCCTAGTGCCTTCCTATATACATCCAGGCACCAATGATCAGACTCCGTCTATGGGTTCGGACGCCACGGAGTTGCAAAAGGTTGTGAGCGGACAGTATCGCTGGGGGGAAAAACCCTAGAATAGGGTCAAAAGGGTCATACACTATCAGCTTAGGCTGCAATTTAACGGTGGTAAGGATCCCTGAGCAAACCTTTTCTGGATATCCTGATAATACGATACACCGTGTTTTAAGGGAACTGCACCAAATGGACATGTATAGCACACTGACCACACATTTTTGCCTTGTGCCGGTGCCAGCGCCATGCTTGCACCCACAAAAGGTGGAGTGAAACTTCGCCAGGCTATTCCCCACGATGCATCCAGTTCATGCGCCAAGCATGCGCTTTTTGCACCAATGGAATATGGCAGTAGATATAGCAATTGCCAACTGCATCGCATCCCGCAATGGTCATCTTGTGCAAAGCCTTTGCATGCATTTAAATCACAGTGAAGGGCATGAAGAACATAACTGAGAACACAACATTACGTGTTACTAGCCACCAGGTATTTCTTTGCCTTGCTGTCAGGCATTCCCTGGGGTGAACTATGCTGAATCCATGGTTATAAATCCATTTCACATGAAACCAGCAATCCCTGTTACCTGCACCATCCCTGGGGCCACTTGGCCAGCAGAAACCCTAATGAAAAGCCTGCTAAACCCTCATGCCATCCAAGTGGGCTGCCCAACAGCTACTCTGCGGCTCAGTTGCCGTACATGTGCGGCAACTGTGCAGCACCCGTGGGGTGTTGAAGCAGCTGCGGTCCCGCTGGTCAGTAGTGAGCCCTGTGGCTGGAAGCCACCCCTGCGCCACCTGATAAGGGCCTTTACGAACAAAACGTGCCACTTTTTGGCCTCAACATGAGTATGCGTCGCGGGGACATCAACATGTTTAACCCTCTGCCGGAACACCACGAGACGGCCTTGAAGCACCCTGAGCCAGGATCCTATAAAGAGCCGGCTCCTTACACCGCATCAGACTTTGACTTGCAGGCCAAGACGTTCTCACAGCAGCACTCATTACCTGTTGGTGAAAGCAGCACGGGCGAGGCTTATAAAGCCATTACCGACTTTGCCAGCAGTTCCAAAGATTCCTTTCCACCTACCACCGGTGTTACAGACAAGCCTGCTGACAGTCCTCTGAACTACTACGCGTACGAGTCTGTTGGTGGTGAGCATAACACCCTGCACGATCGGGACGTTGAAGCAGTAGAAGAGCAACTGGGTTTTCGTCTGGGCAGGCAAGGCTTCCCTTCTGACAACCAGCCGCCTCGTCCTGCAACACTACCATCCACGTCCAGGTATTTGTCCCATGCACTCTTCTACTCAGAACGATTTCACAGTGACAGAAAGCCTCTTCCCGAGGTGGTGTTAAAACATTGCCATGTGGCTTGCCTATATACTGCACATGGAACAGCAGTGCTTGCTGCATGCAACTGCTGCTGCCCACGTAGTTCACTTCTGATCAGGCTGACTCCCAAGGCAACTGCATGCTTGCAGGATGAGCACTCTTCTGGGATCTCAGGACCCATACTACCGTCTGACGCCAGAGGACCTCAAGGCTGGCATTGTAAGTCACTTGTTGGTGTGATGTTCTGATGGTTTCCTCCCCTGTCAGTGTGTCCAAAACAGTGTGCATACATGGCTAAAACAGTGTGTTTGAAACAGTTCCCCACGGTCTTGGGGTGAGCCCATCTATGGTGGGCATCATAGTTTTACTCCATGTTCCAAGTCTAAAGCATGGACACATGGTTAGTCAGTAGAGATAATGAGGAGGCCTGCGCATCATGCATTAGCGTGTTAAAGGAACTTTGCGAGTGCCTTGCTTTGGTCCATGCAGTGTCTGTAAGCTTCAGAGTATTGCAAGCTTTTTAGCTGAAGAACGTGAAAAAATGCATTCTTTTTCATGATACCGCATCCTGTCACAAGAATGCCACAACCATTGCGCAATAATGCCCGCACCCATAAGTATACAGTGGTGCGGCACTCCGCTGGAACTGCACGTGCCCCTGAACTGCATGGCATCGCTGTATGGCATTGTCTACCCACTCCTGAGCCCCCGCAGCCACAATCAGGCTATTGCTTCAATTGCGGCCATGGTTAAGCAAGGGCAAGACAGCAGCCTGCAACAATACTGCGCCTGCGCTGCGTTAGCTCTGTAGCAGCCTGTTTGCATGCCCTGCCTGCACCGTGAGATAGCATGGTCATGCTGGGAGTGGTTGGGAGTGGGTAAGCACAGGCGTACCCTGCTGTTCAGGGATGGGCATCACACAAACCACCCTCAGTACTAATAAAGAGTCAGCCCCTTTTGTTTTGCAAGTTGTCTGTAACGCACTTTGGCAATAGATGGTGTGTGATGTGCAGGAGGAGGCACCTGATCCAGATGTGTCTGGACCAACTCCTGAGCAGTATCGTTCAGGTAAGGAATGAGATGGCACATCAGTGTCTGCAATGTCAAATACACATTCCCTGATTGATTATGCCAAGCTTTTTACCAATGATACAAATCTGGCCTTCAGAAGGGCTAATCTGCATCCAACACAAGAATGTACTTTCACAGGCATGTTGCATGAAGTCCTTGGGTGGTTAACTGATCATTGTCACATGGGTGCAGATGTTGCGGGGCGCATGCGCGCCGGCCATGCCCTGGACTCGGCACGTGTAGTGAGGAACGGTGCAGGAGGAGCCCCTGCCCAGGCGCAGCAGGGTGTGCAGGGCGTAGGCCAGCCTGCACTGGACAAGCTTCGCCAGGTGGTTGACTCAGGCCTGGAGACAGCCAAGGGGGTGGTGTGCTCTCCAGGCCAGCAGCAGCAGGGTGCGGGGCAGCAGGCAGGGGAGGCTGGTCAGCAGGCAGCGGAGGGTTTGCAGGGCGTGGGCCAGCAGGCAGTGGAGGGGGCGCAGGGCGTGGCTCAGAAGGCCAGCGGCTATGGTCAGCAGGCAGCACAGGGTACTGCTGAGACTGGTAAGGTTGCCATTCAAGATGTCACGCAATGTGTATGTTATCATGTCGGTGATGTTGACTTGGATTGTTGAACCCACCATGCACCATTCCTTTCTACTTATCTATATATGGGTAACCCTCCTGTGACAGTGATATCAGTGGTGTCCCACCCCACATTGTGCAACTTGTGGTGGATATGTCTTTCTCACATCGTCTACGCATGCAGGTCAGCAGCTGTACCAGAGCGGCCAAGGCGTGGCCCAGTAGGCAGGGGAGTATGGTCAGCAGGCGCTGCAGGGTGCACAGGGCGTGGCCCAGCAGGCAGCGGAGGGTGTTCAGGGTGCTGGGCGGCAGGCAATAGAGTATGGCCAGCAGGCTGCGCAAGGTGCTGCTGAAACAGGTAAGAGTGTCGCATGAAATAGTATGAATGGCTTACAGGGCCTAATGAATTTGGTGCACCTTCTATCGTTGTCCCTGCCTTGTCGTTCTTTGGCAGCACAAATGAGTTACATAGATATATATGTTTGAGTATAAAATTGCTAACAGGCCTGGAAATTGTCTGGAACAATGTATGTATCCAAGTTGCAATGTAACAAACAGTTTCCCTAAACTGTTTAACCCTAATTGGAACCCTGAAGTTGCGCACTGTCATTACTGTATGTCATTTCTGTATGTCATACAGTAATGACAGTGCGCACTTTAGGGTTCCGGTCAGGGTTTAGCATCAATTCCCAGGCCTTGTTAGAGAAATGCTTTGGTTCTGTAGACATGCTTGTCGATGGGATAAATGCATTAGCATAATAGAAAGCATTGTGTTCCTGTCTTATATCTCCACAACTAACAACTGTCTCCCTGCATCTTTTTTCGTCACGCATGCAGGTCAGCAGCTGTACCAGGGTACACAGGGTGTGGCCCAGCAGGCAGCGGAGGGTGTCAAGAGTGTTGGGCAGCAGGCAGTGGGGTATGGCCAGCAGGCCGCTGAGGGCGTTGCTGAAACAGGTAAGAGCAACACACCACCTGGCCATTGGTATTGACGTGCCTCACACTGACTTGTTGTGCCTGTTCCAGATTTTTCCAACTTGCAGATATCGAAGTACTGTGCAGCCTGTTCTTGAATGGCATTTGTAATTGGCAATAACCCCCCTGTCCATTTAAATGTATCTAAAATCTTCAGGGTTCATGTCAGTATTGCGTAATCTAGTGTGGATGTAGAGCTATCTGCCTCACACACATGCCACGCATGCAGGTCAGCAGCTGTACCAGGGTGCACAGGACGTGGCCCAGCAGGCAGCGGAGGGAGTCCAGGCTGCTGGACAGCAGGCAAAAGAGTACGGCCGCGAGGGCGCAATCTCAGGCATTGAGGGAGCCA
The DNA here is from genome assembly GCA_032358255.1 of Heterotrichella gracilis. Taxonomy (NCBI): domain Eukaryota; class Xanthophyceae; order Tribonematales; family Xanthonemataceae; genus Heterotrichella; species Heterotrichella gracilis. The sequence continues at coordinate 56,251 of JAULBX010012433.1, read as the reverse complement.
AGGAGTTGGTGTGCCCAGAGGGTCCGGGAGTGACTGGGCTGGCTCAGCAAGCACTCCAAGGCACAGCTGAGACAGGTGCGTGATGCCAAGGCAAGGGTTGATTACATATGCATTTTTGGAAATGTACTGAATTACTGGGAAAAACCTATTGTTTGCATGTTTTGCAATGGGTGGGCAGCGTATAAAATGCACTTAGTATGCGCTTTCAGGCGCAGTTGAAGCACGTATGTGTTGCCAAGCCAAGGGTTGATTGCAACGAGAGGCTGCATGTGTATCATACACATAATGTACTTACCATGCAATTCAAGGCACAGTTGAAACAGTGGTGTGGTGCTAAGCCAAATGTTGGCTTTGCATGCATGCGAGGAATTAGTGACATGCGTTTTGCACCACAGCCAGGTGGAGATAGTAGCCTACAAGTTGTCTCTACATGCCATGGGCGGGCCAGCACAATAACGTAACTTCTTTAACTGTTGGCACCCTCTGACATATGTATTCAATCAAGGCGAACTGCGTAAAGCCTAATTGCGTAAACATCACATGTGTAGCTAACCTGATGTGCCTGGCTGCAAGGTCTCTTGAATTACCATGTGCATCGGGTTGTGTTGGGATTTGTTTATCACTTTCCTGTGGAAAAATATTTCAGTACAGTGGGAGATTGCATATTTAATTTTCAGTGGCCTATATTTTAGTAACTAGAGCTTACTTAATTATTATGTTCCTGCAGGCCAGCGCGCGTTTGAGGCTACTGCCAATGTGGTGGCGGGTACCGCAGGCGTTGCTGCCGGTACAGTTGAGCCTTACCTCCAGCCAGTCACTGATACTGCTGCTATGGCAACTGGCCAGGTGGGAAGATGCACGTGCATTCTGTCTCAGGGGCCCCTTGCATCTGTCCTGCTAAGCAAAGCCTTTCTTCATCCAGTGACTTGTGCTGGTTACTCCGCTGTTTGTCCTTGCGTCTGCCTCTTGATGTCTGATTGTGTTGGCAACTTGTCTGGTAATTGGATTTGCTAACAGCACACAAGAAATGAGAGAATGGCGGAAAAGCAATGAAGGAGTAGACAAGCAAGAGGGCAAACAATATTGTCAATTCTCTGCCTCGTTGACTCAAAGAATTGAACATTATTCCTTGGGACTTTTCTTGTCTACTTATCCCTCATTTTTCGGCCCCTTTTTATCATTTCTTGTGCTCTGTTAGCAGAACCCCTTTAGGATATTACCAATACAATCAAAGTGGGCCGACATTGCGTCACCTCAACATCTTACAACATGCATTTCTTCCTCAGGTGGCTGGTGCAGCACAGCAGTACGGTGATGCTGCCCTGGAGACCGCCTCCGATGCCTTCCAGCGCGGCCGTGAGCAGGCTGCAGGGATGGAGGCGGAGTGGAGCCAGGCGCCCAAGGGCGAGAGCCTGATCCAGCCCGAGTGGGGTAGCAGCACCCGTGAAGGGTTGGAGGCTGGACGCGGGCTGGTGTCCCGCATGGTGGGGTCCTTCCAGCAGTATGTGCCCTCCTTGGGCCAAGCAGGTACGCCGTAGTTCCCAGATGGCGGCCAGGGATGGTATTTGTGCGTAACTTCTAAAGTAAATGAAGAAGTTTTGCGTGGAAGTGATATTTTGGAGGTTGCAGCTGGCCATACAGCATGTCTCGGTGTGGCTTTTGTTGAAGCTGAACAAGGCTAGACCAAGTGGGTTCTTCCACTGACAGTGTACTGGCCTTCTTCCACTTCCGCAAATATCACACCAGGCTGCATGGCCACTGTATCCTTAACTGCATCCCTTCAGGAGTAATGGTGTTATGGTTAAAATAATTGCCAAATCAGTCATGTACCACACCCACCCCACTATATTGCTATGGGATGTCACTTGCCGTAATTGGGGTGGTGGGTCATCATAAGCACCACAGTAATCATGTGTTTTTACGCCTTGCCAACGCTATGCATCACCAAATGTGGCATGGAGGGGCCCTTTATAAAGCCAATGTCAATGTGCACCTGGAAAGTCACATACGATGTTGATGAGTTGGTCCGTCATACTGCTAACATTATCCATGTGAGCATGTGTAATTTAAGCTGTAGCGGGTAGCAGCTGAGCAAACATGGTACGTGACTTACACGGCGCACTGTGACATTGGCTTTACAATGACCCCGTCCATGGCATGCCGCTTTTCCTCCTGTTGTACAACATATCAACTGAAAATGGTTCCCCTTCAAAGGTGGAGAGTATGTCATTGCACCTGTAGCACATTAATTAAATAGTACATTGCTTGTCTCCATGGTGATTACTTTCCAAACAGTGTTGGGTATAAGCAAACTATCGTGTATGCAAGCTTGCCGTGCTGCAATGCTGCTGCACACGCAAGACAATTTTACTGCCAAAAATGCAGATTACTTACAAAAGTACGGGTCATGCAAAATGCAGTGCCGTAAATTGCACTCTACCACTTGTTGTCCGCATGCGCAGGCGATGCCGTCAACCAAGCCGGGGAGGCTGTTTCCGAGACAGCTCAGCATGGAGCCCAGGGACTGAAGGAGACTGGGCAGCAGGCATCACAGATTGCACAGGGCATGGCGCAGCAGGCACAGCAGGGCACCCAGGGTGTGGCGCAGCAGGGGGCAGGGATCGGCCAGCAGGCGATGGAGATGGGTCGTCAGGTGGTTGGCGCAGGCATTGAGACTGGCAAGGGTGTGGTGTGCCCTGCTCCAGGTCAGCAGCAGCACGGTGCGGGTCAGCAGGCAGTGGAGTATGACCAGGGCATTGGTCAGCAGGCTGGTGGGTACGCACAGGGTGTGGGTCAGCAGGCGGCGGAGGGGGCCCAGGGAGTGGCTCAGCAGGCAGGCAAGTATGGCCAGCAGGCGGCTGGGGAGGGTGCAGAAGTTGTGGGTGGTGCGGTTGGCGCTGCGCAGCAGTATGGCCAGCAGGCAATGCAGCAGGGCGGCCAGGCCGCTGGCCAGACTATGGGGACTGCACAGCAGTACGGCCAGCAATCTTTGGAGAAGGGCGGTGAGGTGGCGGGGCAGACAGCCGCCACTACACAGCAGTATGGTCAGCAAGCCCTTGAGAAGGGTGCTGAGGTGGCTGGCACCAAAGCCGCTACTGCACAGCAGTATGGCCAGCAGGCGCTTGAGAAGGGCGCTGAGGTGGCGGGGCAGACAGCCGCAACTACACAGCAGTACAGCCAGAAAGCCCTTGAGAAGGGTGCTGAGATATCTGGGCAGACCGCAGCCACCGCACAGCAGTATGGCCAGAAAACCCTTCAGAAGGGTGCTGAGGTGGCGGGGCAGACAGTGGGCACTGCGCAGCAGTACGGCCAGCAGGCATTCGAGTATGGTCAGCAGGTCGTGGAACTTGGTGCACAGAAGGCGGGCCAGGCGGTGCAGACTGCACAGCAGTTTGGGTACAAGGCTGTGGAGACGGGCACCCAGGTGGCCCAGTCTGCCATGCATGCTGCGGTGACCAAGCCGGCAGAGTATGCTGGCATCGCTGCAGGTAGGCTCGAATGTGGCTGTGATTATGCGTTCTTTGGGTGTTATACCTAAGGGTTTAGGGTTTAGTTGTGCCCCTTCCTCACAATGGTCACCATGTTGTCCTCAAGGCTGGCTACATGGGTCTCCGAAGCTTCTGCAGTTTATTTTTGGGAGTCTTCTGCAACATCAGTACTGCTCATGGCCACATTGCTTGTAATACAATTGCATCTATGTAACATAATGAGAAATGATCGGTGGTTGCGGGACCGAGCGGACTTTATGCTCATTATGTTGCCTTGGAAAGGTTGTTAAATTGCAGAGCCAGGAGTTTTTAGTTATTTTGATTGAATAAGGGCTTCCTGCACCTGATTGCAACTTGTCACTTTCATTGCAGGTGTGGCGGTTGAGGTGCCCCGCAAGGGTGCGGAGAAGGCGGTGGAGTACACCGGCGCCGCAGTGGAGTATGCAAGGGGAGCAGGGGAGGCAGCTGCCATCACCACTGGGAAGCTGGTGGAGCAGGGCCTGGAGAGGTCAATTGACTCCTACAGCGGTATGTCTGGTTAGGGTTTTGGGTTAGGGTTTTGGTAGAGTACAATAATGTGAGCATCCACATTACTGTATGGCGCCTGCCCGTGGGCATGTTGGCAAATGATTATTTTATAGGTGCCCATATGCGCATGCCTGACTTATGAACGTGCACGCGTCTGCTATTCTAATTGTAGCGCATGCGTATGTTACTTGATCAATCCTGCACTGGGTACTCTATTTTGGAGCTACCATATAGTCAGGATATTACAGCTTATGCCAGTGTTTTGGCCAGATACGCTTGAGCCTGCGCATCTTTTCATCCAAAGTTGCGGCGGAACGTACTGGGTGCGTGAGCGGCCCAACCTTGACACCTGGTGGGCACTCATTCCCCCTGCATGTTTTACCGGTGCTTTGGATGAGGCACTGCGCAGGCTCAAGTGCATCTAGCCTCGACAAATTTGCAGAGTCCTGGCACGCATTTGAAACCGTGGTGCAGCCCCTCCTGGCCGGTGCTGTGGAACACACGTAGTGTTAAAGCCAGCCTCAGAGGTTGGCTCTCTGTCGTTCTATCGCTTCCTCAACCAACGCCCTCAATTCTTGAGATGAGGAACGTCGTTATGCATTTTTTAATCCCACGTGCACAATATCCCACCATGCACATACAATCATGTATTTGTTTACAGAGAGGAACCCTGTACCATGCAGAAACATTTGCACGTCCATCACTGACAGTGCCAGTTGATGGCATACTTGAAAGGGTAAGGTAGCGTTTGCACTGACACAATCTCAATGTTTTGCAGAGTCAAGGCATGCATTTGAAGCCGTGGCCCAGCCAATCCTTGACAGCGCGGTGGAGCACATCCCTCCACTCAAGGCAGCTCAGCAGCCATTCGACGTTGAGAAGAGCAGCCTGGACCAGATCAAGGATGCTGTGGATTCTGGGGTGGGGTCTGTGGCCCACACCGCGTATGGCTATGTGCCTGGCTTCCTCAAGGGTACGTGCACAAACGCCACAAATGTGCGTGTGTGATAATGGGACATTTGCAATATAGAGAAGTACATTTTAAAATAAACTTTGGGTTGGGTTTGTGGCCCATACAGTGGATGTGCCTGGCTTCCTGAAGGGTACGTACCACAACCATGCATGCATGGGTGGTTGCTCCTTACCTTGTCACCCCCTCCCCCCCCCCTCCCCCCCATCCACACAACACAGTGTGCCTCCCCACACACCCCATGGTTCTGGTGCTGTATATATGTTTGTTTTTCTCCACTCTGGCAGTGCAAATCAACTTGAATGGACTGTGCGCATTGATGAAGATGTTAATCCTTCATTATCATCCCTTGCATTTGCCTTCCAATGTTAGCCTGGATAATGACAAAACTGTCAACCAATGCATATCAACTTGGGGAGTCGGGGAAATATCACCCACTACTCTACCATTCCACAAAATAGCACAGACTTTTGACCCAAACATCCCATCTCGCAACAGGGTCTGTCCAGAAGGGGAAGCAGGCGGCTGAGGAAGCACGCACTGCACCCTACCCAGCTGAGGCGCAGGGTGTTGCAGGGTCTGGTATGGGCGCTGTGCAGTCAGCGGGGGAGAAGGGGTATCAGGGCGCCCAGGGTGTGGCTCAGCAGGCAGGGGAGTATGGTCAGCAGGCACCTCAGGGGACTGTTGGGACAGGTAAGAAAGATCTGGCTGACATGAGCATATAAGAATACAAGCATATTATTTTTTAAAAATAATACAGCAGCTGATGATGACGCACCAGCTGAGCTCATATATGTGCCATGGATTCACCAGGGGGGCTAATACTACCGACTACAAATGTATCCAGTACTGTTTAGTTGTCATACTAATTACAAATCTATCCAGTACTACTTAGTACTCAGTCAGACATGAACACACAGATGGAATTGGCCGTTGTCAGACATAAACATGAACACAGACTTGACTGTTGGTATCGACGTGAGTACACTCAGCTAGCATTTTGCCTGCCTCACATGTCCCTATCACGCATGCAGGTCAGCAGCTGTACCAGGGTGCACAGGGTGTGGCCCAGCAGGCAGCAGAGGGTGTCAAGGGTGCTGGGCAGCAGGCAGGGGAGTGGGCACAGGGAGCGGGGCAGCAGGCTCAGCAGGCAATGCCTGGCACAGGTGTGTGTGTTAGCGAGTACTGCTGCTAATGTTGTCATGGAGTTTAGGGTTGCAGTTTAGGACTTAGGGTTTGGGGTTTTCTCGTAGGGGAAGTAGGCAATGCCTGGCACAGGTGTGTGTGTTAGCAAGTACTGCTGCTATTGTTGTCATGAAGTTTAGGGTTGCAGTTTAGGACTTGGGGTTTGGGGTGTTCTAGTAGGGGAAGTGGGCAATGCCTGGCACAGGTGTGTTTCGAGCATGGCTGCTATTGTTGTCGTGGAGTTTAGGGTTGCAGTTTAGGGCTAGTGCTTAGGGTTTTATTGCAGGGGAAGTAGGCAATGCCTGGTACAGGTGTGTGCAGGCATTTCTGTCACAGTATTCTGGGGTGTTCTTGTCCATCAACTGTTCCTTTGTCTTGCTCCCTTCCCTCTCAAAGTGTGCGAGGTACTGTGTGGTTTGTTGGCAGATAGACGAGTATTTATGGGTAGAGAGAGTTGCAGGTTGCTTGGAGGGTGTTAGGTGAAGGGGTTGGTTAAAATCCAGTAGGATAGTGGATGGGGATAGGACAGAAGGGAGGGATGCAAGGCTTGGCTGGGGATTATACAGAGCTCAAGGCATAGGTATATAGCCACTCTCAATCCTGTACTGTTAACTATCCTTCTCCCACATGGTCAAGTTTGATGGCACTGAAGGCTGCAAGAGCTCGCTATATACCTCAAACTTCAGCTCTGTATTGTCCCCAGACATGTCTAGCAGCCCCCACCATGAAATTTACTAGCAAAGAGGCTAGACAACTGGTGATACATCGCAGTACCAGACCTAGATGTAGGGGCTGACTAGGTGCAGGACCCTTTCACCCAATATCCTCCGATATGCCCATCCTCCGTGTCTGCTTTGGATGGTCCACAATGATATTTTTGACCCTTCAATGTTGACAGCCTCTTGCTCTAGCAAGGAGGTTCATTACTGCGTTCCTGGTCTTCATTTCAGTCGCAATCATGCTACCAATTGCCCTTTGCGATGTGTGGCTGCATGTGTGTTGTAGGCGCAAATTTTGCATTTGATGTTAATCGCATCATTCCACTTTTCAGCATGTTCCACAAATGCTCATGAGGCTGATTATTCACATTTGTTGCAGGTGGGGGAGGGTGTCTTAACAGCAGTTTGCTTAGTGTGGTGATGAACATGCTGCTCAGTAACCGCAAAATGGTTCATACATGTTCCTCGTCACCTCGAGAGGCGTTGGCCACCCCCCCACCTGCAACTCGCCCCTGAATTACCCTAAACCCTAACCCTAAACCCTACACTCAAAACCCTGAATGGTTTCATTCCACATGCGGTGCAGGTGGGGGAGCTAGACAGCAGCCAGGAGGCCAGCCCCAGCAGGTTGCAGGGCAGTTCCAGCAGACAGGTAAGAATATACTTTCCATCCTTGAGGTTTAGGGTCTGGGTTTGGGGTTTTAGGGTGTAGGGTGTAGAGTGGGGGACTAGGTAGCACACAGCACTTCAGGGTTTGAGGATGTAGGGTGTAGGGTTTGCAGGGCAGGTCTAAGAAAGAGATGGTTGAGGCGGGAATGTGTGTGGGAGAATTGTAGTGCACCCTATCCAAAGCTGTTCGTCTGCTTTCTTGTTGTCGACTAAATATTGGTTTTAACCAAGGATACAGCCGAATAGCAAAGGATAGGCTGCACTACAACACTCCCATACAAACTACAAGGGCAAGGTGTGTACGTAGTAATTTGTACATAGTAATTTGTACCGCTTCATTATAATGCGTTAGATGCTCCTTTCTGCTACCTCGGTATCACAAGGTAACCATGTGCTGTAAATACATTGTTCTCTTCAAGACAAGTTGTCATGCTCAAAGGTGGCTTACCTCTTATCTTATAGCCGTGCTGCTAATGTCCAGTCCTTCTGATGACATTTCCCTGTGCAATTGCACTACAACCCCCCAACATCACCCGCCCCCTTTCCAACCCCCATCCGCTTTCCTGACATTGCCCCCTCCGCCACCGCATTCCCCCCTCTGAGTGATTGTTTCCTCGAATGCCTTTTTCATGGGAGCTATGCGTTGTCCTCATGCCGCCTCATGCACGCCTTTGTCTTCAATTGTCTGTTTAGGGTTTGGGGTTTAGGGTTCATGGTTTAAACCCTAAACACTAAACAGTTTTTGCTGCGGGTGGCTCTCCATCACTAGCTTCCACAAATAACCCAGTGAGACATCACACTAATCTCTGAGGCTAGGGTTTAGGGTTTGAGGCCTGACATATGCTTTCCATCACCCGCAGGCCAGCAGACCCTCCAGGGTGCCCACGACATCTCCCAGCAGGCAGGCGAGTACGCCTCAGCCGCTGCCCAGCAGGCCAAGGGGTATGGCCAGCAGGCAGTGGAGGGAGCGCAGGGAGTGGCGCAGCAGGCAGCGGAGTATGTCCAAGGGGCATACGACACAGTGGCTGGGGCCGGTCAGCAGGCAAAGGAGTATGGGAGGGAGGCGGTGGGGGTTATGCCCAGCCACCCCGGCATCACGCAGCAGGAGGTGGTGGGGCATGCCCAGCCCAGGATCGTGAGCGCGCAGGAGGGGGGGATGCAGGGCCTGGGCGGACCAGGTAGGGGTTTTAGGGTTTAGAGCTAGGCCTTTGGGACAAGGTAAATACCCTTTTTGAGTTTTGATCTGAGTCTGGTTGTTGATTTGTGTAGGAGCGAGGGTTTATGGTGAAGAGTTGGAGTTCAAAATTGGTAAACATCTCAGGAGGGCACCGCCATTGCCCTTCTAAGCTCCAACCTCGTCCTCAACTAGAGCGCAGCCTGTCCTCGAACAAGCGCGTGTTGATTAAGGAGGAGGATTGAGCTCAGAACGGCATTGGTAGTGCCCACCTGTCCACTGTTCCCCCTACCATAGGGTTTGAGGCTTAGGGTTTATGGCATAGGTTTTTGAAGTTTAGGGCTGGACCTTAGGGCTGGGTCACAAGGTATATTTGCAGCCACTCCGGCATCACCCAGCTGCAAGATGGGTGATGCAACCCCCATTTCCAGCAGTAGGAAATGTAGCAAAAAAGATATAAGTATGCTTTGTTGCGTGCAGGGGTGATGGGGATTGGCCAGCAGGCGGTGGAGATGGGTCGCCAGGCAATTGGCGCTGGCATCGAGACCGCCAAGGGTGTGGTGTGCCCTCCCGGTCAGCAGCAGCAGGGGACGGGACAGCAGGCAGGGGAGTATGGTCACCAGGCGCAGCAGGGTGCGCAGGGTGTGGGCCAGCAGGCAGTGGAGGGTGCGCAGGGTGTGGCTCAGCAGGCAGGGGAGTATGGTCAGCAGGCTGGTGGGTACGCACAGGGTGTGGGTCAGCAGGCGGCGGAGGGGGCACAGGGTATTACCCAGCAGGCAGGCGAGTACGGTCAGCAGGCTCTGCAGAAGGGGGGTGAAGTGGCTGGATCTGCTGTGGGCACCGCACAGCAGTACGGCCAGCAAGCCCTTGAGAAGGGTGGGCAGGTGGCGGGGCAGACCGCCGCCACTGCGCAGCAGTACGGCCAGCAGGCAGTGGAGAAGCGTGGTGAGGTTGCTGGCACCACAGCCGTCACCGCACAGCAGTACGGCCAGCAGGCACTTGAGAAGGGAGGGCAGGTGGCGGGGCAGACAGCCGCCACCGCACGGCAGACAGTTGAGAAGGGTGCTGAGGTGGCAGGGCAGGGGGTGCAGACCGGGCAGGGCTTGACCCAGCGCGTGTGGGGCGCGGCTACCAGTGCTGTGCAGAGCGCCATGCAGACCGCGGGGCAGCTGGCTGGGGAGGCCAGGGCTGCCTATGGAACTGGGTATGAGGAGGGGAAGGAGATCAGTGACAAGGTACGATTGCATTGCCAATGTTGTGCCGGAATGCACTGGTGATGTGAAATTCGTATCACATGCGCTCTAGCTATCGGAAAGTTGCTACCCCAATTTGTGCAAGGAACAGATTATCCCCCCCTGCATACCTTGTTTACAAAGAACAGCTCCATGTCCACCAGCAAGGCCACCCCAGTGGGCATATGTCCTGCAGTGGGCATGTGTCCTGCATACTCCGCCATTGCATCAGCTATCACGCAGTAATGATGGGCCTGTGCGCTTTGCCCATGGGGGCTACTGTGATACTCCAAGAATGGGCAGGCTTGACAGGGGGTACGCGCTACAAGCATACCCCTGTCGAAGCCTACCCAGTGTTGGTGTACCACTGAGGACCTCATGGGCCAGCCATTATTGCGTGATGCCCGATGCACTCCCTCTTTGCATCCCTGAACCCTAAACCACAATTCCTCATTAGCAACACACGGTGCAAGCACTTTGCTGTGCTACAAGTGCAGTGTAGTAGAAGATAACAATTTTTTTTTTTTATTAGTCCTATTTTATTTTTAATGTAATATAAAAAATTGTTTTTTACTATATTAGTAAAATAGTAAAATAGTAATGTACTGTACTATTTTATTTTAGTACATCTTTGTCCCGCAGGCATATGCAACAGTTGACAAGGTGGCCCAGCTGAGCCTCGACACTGCCCAGGCTGGGACCGAATCCGCAGCTTACGTTGCTGGCTCAGCCGCCAGCACAGCTGTTGAGGGAGCCAAGTACGGCACTGGCGTGGCCATTGGCGTGGCGCAGGTAAAGCATGACCTTGCACCAATGTGTATGGATTTTTAAGCAATGTATAACATAAAGCTTAACCATTGAAATGAGCATACGTATGTGGGAGGCAAGTACAGCACTGTGTGGCCATAGGCGTGGTTCATTATCTGCACCTTCACCCAGTGGGCCACCAGTCCTAAACCCTAAATCCTAAACCCTAAAACCCTAAACATTGACCGCTTCACCAGTGGGCCACCTGACAGCCTCTGCTGTAGTGGAATATAGCTTTGCACTTGCTGCAGCACAACATTTAATACCGCATATCCAAAGGGTTTTGCATGTATGTATTGAACGTATTGCTGCCAAGGTGTGCAAAATTGTATCGTGCTGCAGCAAGGGCTGTCAGGCGCCGAGTGGCAAATATTTGTTTTCCATGAAATTAAATATAAACTACATAAAAATTACGCACAGCTATTAAATTAAAACGCTAATATGTAAATCAAAGTTGGATATGAGTATTATCACTGGGAAGGCTCTTAAGAACATGCAATGATGAATGTCCTCGTGAGGGGATAATTATCCACGGAGGCGGCCGCTCTTTCACTCTTTGCAAGCGCAGCCCTGTAACTTAATATTTGTTGTACTCGCATGGTGCAGGAGGTAGCTTCCGAGATAATGCAGGCTGGTAGCGGGCTGGTGCAGAGCGCGGGCGAGGAGGCCACGGATGTGCGCAAGGATGCGTGTGCCACCCTGAATGAGACCCAGCGCGCTCTGGGTAAGTGCTGGACAAGCAAGTGACACCTCAGTATTTGCACATGTGTCACGTCTTGTGATGTTGCCTGATGAGTGTAGTACTGCCGGATCTTCTTCTGTTTTGGTTGCACTGTGCTTTGGCAGGGTAGTTTTTGGCAAAGGAAAGGTGTGGAATGATGGGATCGGATCATTCGCCACTGCTGCAGTGGGTGGCACATTGGCCCTGCACCTGGTGCTGTGGTATTAGAGCCTCGTCCAGTTATTCCTTCAGTCCTCTAGCATCAGTGTTGGGGTTCCCAATACATGCTGGAGGACTGAAGGATAACCTGGACAAGGCGTTAATAACACAGCACCAGGGGCAGGGCCAATGTGGCACATCCATTTTTGCACATGTGCCACACCCTTTGACCTTGAATGATGTGTGCATTGCCTGACCTTCCTCTGTTCTGTGTGCACAATGCTTTGGCAGAGTAGTTATTGGCAAAGGCCCTACCGGATAGGTTTAGAATGGACATGATCGTCGGTAATAGCCAAAACTATGCGTGCATTCGCACAACCCTAATCAGTACCGTTGCTGCACAGGGTGGCACATCGGCCTTGAAGCTTGTGCTGCGTTACTATGGCCTTACCCAGATTTATTCCCAAACCTGCATCGCCAGGGTTAGGGTTCCCATAGGGAGGTCCATGGAAACTCCAATCCTGGCGGTGAGGGTTTTGAAAAGACGTGGCCAATGCCCTATTGATGCAGCACCAGGTTTTTGCAGATTAGTGCGTTACCGTAGCACCAACTTGCGTCTGGAACCTGCGAGAGTTGACTGACTCGCATTCTAAAAATTAGCAGCTTCATTATAAGTTGGTCTGAAATTTGTTTTTACCTACTCTGTATTTCATTTATATTCTTATGCAATAATCCATAATTTGTGCAGAGGGTGACACGTCAGCACGAGTGCCAGGGCAGGGATTGGTTGAGGGGGCGCAGGGCATGGTGCAGGAAGGCCAGAAAGCTGCATGTGAGACCCTCACCTCAGCAGAGCAGGCAATTGGTAAGTGTGGGAATGTTGCACTACATTTAATGCCAGAGTACGTATGCACCCCTAGCCTATTCTGTATTGCAGTAGGCTGCATATGCAGTGCAATGTGTAGCCTCTGCGTTTACATGCAGAGTCGTGGAACAACAAACTTCCTATCACCAAAAGGATGACCTATAAATGCATTTCATTAAAGAGAAATTGTTTTAATTTTAAATGATCGTAGTCAATGAGCATTGTCCTGTATGTATTGTGTACAGTAGGTGAGGCAAGTTCTTTGTTCCTCAGGTTACACGCCAGGCGAGCAAGGCAGCGGGACTGGTGTCGTGCAGCAGGGGCCAGGAGTGGTGCAGTCTGCATGTGAGGCTGCGTGTGAGACACTAACATCGGCGCAGCAGGCTGTTGGTGAGTGTGGAATAAAATCCCCCGACTGCCTGAATAAAGTGCTGAATTGAAAGGGCATAATTTATCCACAACTTGCAAGCGCGTGGTTCCTTACATCTTGTTGGCTGTTGTATTCATTGTATATAGCATTCATATTGGCATACGTTTTGGAAAATATTGTTTTCATGTGGCGGAGTGTGGTATGACAAGCAAGGTTAAAATGTGTGGTCTCCTGGTTCTCAGGGTATACGCCAGGCGAGCAAGGCAGTGGGACTGGTGCTGCGCAGCAGGGCCCAGGAGTGGTGCAGTCTGCATGCGAGGCCGCATGTGAGACACTGACATCGGCGCAGAATGCTGTTGGTGGAAGTTAAGTGGGTGTCTTCTAGATTGTATAGCATTGCTGAAGCTTGAACACGCATCATTGCAAGCTTGGTGGTGGGTAGGTGCAGAAACTAGTTGACGTGCTTGGCAATGGATGGCAAGAACAACTGTCAATGTTCTTGAATTAATCCGATTGGCTGAAGCATATTTGGTTTAAGCTGGCAGATTACCAACCACTGTGCATGAGGTTGTTGTTTTACACGTTGGGTCAAACAGGGTCTGATTTCTTGTGCATCAAATTACCTTGCTCTAGATGTATGCTTTGTCACATAGCATATCTCAGTTACATGGCACAAGGGGATACACAAGGACAGGCTGTGGACAGGCATGGCCATGATGTGGCACAAAAACAATCTTTCTGTGACAGACATCGCAGGTGGGTTGAAATATGTAGCCAGAGTGGCCAATTAGGATATGGTAAACACGTAGACAGCTGCCTGCTGCAGGTCTAGGATCTCCATCATGAATAGGCATCAATGGAATAATTTTCGTGTGGTGTAGACATAGCATCAGTACAGCTAGCACGGTTGGAACATATTCGCATTTGGTGTTGCGCATTGGATTAGACAATTGTGTAGGTACAGTTGTGCATCTATGTAAACACGTATGCTTTAGTTATTGAGTATTTTTGTGAATTCGTGCATAGTTGTAGGGAAGCATGTTGGTAGTTATTGCAACGAGGTGCACATGACTTTGGATGTTTGTGGCGTGGTGGTACAAGCCTTGGAAGGCATTGGGCATTTTAAATTTTACTTAGTGAGTACATACTGTTGTAAAAGTGCGCATTGCACAATCATTACATAATGATTAGATTTTGCGCTGAATAAGTAGTTCTGGACCAGCTTGGCTGCGCCATAGCATGATTACCAATTGGTTACGAACTATTAGCAAGGTAGCATTCAGTTGAAGGAACCTGGCTGGGTACCATACCACATAACGTGGTAAGAGATAATGCTTGCGCAGTAAGCACTAGTAGTGGAACAGCCGCGCCGGCGGCTGTTTGTTGCACTCTGTAAAATTGAGCAGATTTTTGTAACACAGTAGTTGCTACGGGGTGAACCGGTGCCACCGTGACGGGTTGTCAGGGCCATGTGGCAGCCGCTCGCATTCGCACAAAGGCAAAACCTGCTATCGTGCATACAACATTGAATGGAATTTCCCTGAGAATGCATGGGATACAAGCAATACAATACAGTAACTGTATTACAAAACCCCTCACTGACAGGTTGACCAGCAGGCCAGCAGCTGCTCACTGAAAGAGATTGAACCCTCCGAGCTTGGAATAAATTACATTACGTAAAAACCATGGCATGCTGTAATGGCATGATAGCCATATGTTGTATGCATATACACACAGCGCTCTGTTGACAACATGCGCAAGAAGCCAACGGCAATAGCTATACAAAATCAGATAGCTGAATGCATGGTATCTGAAAACGCAAAACTCATCCCCCGCCTACACAGACAGTGCGATAATTTATCATGGTGAACACTGTCCCTGTCTGTCTGCGTCTGTTGACTGCATAGAATGCAAGTGTGTAGCACCCAGCAAAAGTAAGATTCAAACAAATCTTCTCAATATGAGAGCCATAATGGTGAACAGGCAACTCCTCATGTCAGCCAGCTGACAATGCCCCGTGAACGACCACTGCTTTATGGTGTGCTATTTACCCAGTAGTCCTGCAGCAGGTTGTAGCAGCAGGCTGCGCAGGAAACGATACGCATCGGCTGTCGCAGCAGTTTGCGCACTTCGCGCACACTCACGCACAGCATATGGCTTGGACAGCGGCTTGCGCAGCGGCTGGTGTTGGCAGCGGTTGGCGACCCCTGGCGCGGCACTTAGGCTTCCGGAGGTGTGGCAGGCGGGGTAGCTGGCCGCACAGGTGGCGTGGCCGCCAACGCAGGCGGCGCCGCTGCCTCAGCAGTGGGCGTACTTGGCGCCTCCGGCTCCGCACTGCCCCCGTTGTTGACCCTCGGCGGGCGGCTGTCCTGGCGAGGCCGCCTGTTGCTGCGCCGGTCGCCGCGGTCCCCTCGGTCGCCGCGTCGGTCGCCCCCCCTGCCCCCGTCTTCTGAGTCCGAGGGGTTTGCTGCAGCCCTTGCTGCAGCCGCTGCGGCCGCCGCCTCGAAGGGGTCGATGCCCTGCGCCTGCAGCAGCACCGCTTTCCTGCAACACACCACAATGCCCAGTCAGGATAGGGTAAGGCTGATCCATGCACAATTTCCCCACAATGTTCAATTTACTAATCTGCGTGCTGCCAGCAACAATGATGCCCAGGGCGGGGACATGGAGAGCGGAGAGGGGAGGGGACAGGGGCAGGGGAGAGCATCAACATGCTAGGCTCTTGTAACACAGTCCTGGGTGGCGAACATGGCCAGAAAGTGCCTGGAAAGCAAAAATACTTGCACAGGGCAGTAGGAGGAAAGGACGGGCCCATGCATTATCACCGGACGCAGCATTCATATGAATGACCTGTTATGCATCTCAGTGGCCTGGATTGCAGGAACCAGTCAGAATTTTCCATTGACCAAAGCATATGTTCTTCAACTGGAGGCTATAAAAAACCCATTATATCTTTTTCTAATCCTGACACACCCACCTGGACAGCCGCAGCTTGCCATTGGCCATGATGTCCATGCACATCACCTCCACCTCGTCCCCCTCCTTGCACCACTTCTCGGCATCCTCCACCCGCTCGATGTCCATCTCACTGATGTGGAGCAGCCCCTGCTTGCCAGGCAGGATCTCCACAAAGGCCCCAAAGGCGTGCAGGGCCACGACCTTGCACTTGGTGTACACCTTGCCAACCTCGGCCTCTGCCACGCACATGCGCACGCGGTAGGCGGCGTCCTCCAGGGCGGCGGGGTCGATGGACACGATCTCCACCTTGCCCTCCTCCAAAATCTGCGGGAATGTAAAAACTATAGTGTAAAAAAAGAATAATAGGCAAAAGTATAGTACAGCTGTACGCTGTACTGGTTGGCGGTGGGCGTACAATTGACTTTGGAAGTGCAAGCGCAATGATGCTTACGAACAATTAATATAATATTAACATGCATTTAATGTTCAAACATGTCATTAGTTTTAGCAACCCTAGTACCATGCCAATAGCCATACCTCGATGCTTGTACCCGTCGCCTCCCGGATCTTGTTGATGTTCTTGCCACCAGGCCCAATGAGCATGCCGATCTTGTCTGGGTTGATCTGGATCTGCAGGATGCGAGGGGCGTAGTCCGACAGCGCTCTCCGGGGAGCGGGGTTGCACTTGGCCATCTCCTCCAAAATGTGCTCCCGGCCTGCCCGCGCCTGCTTCAATGCTTGCGCCATGATCTCCAGGGTAATGCCTTCAACCTGTGTGGTAGTGGGGGATTGCACAATGCTCACCAACGCGGTCATTAAATGACCCGTGTTATGTAATATGTACAGTACTCGAAACCGAGTGCGTACAAATGGGTGTACAATTTAGAAGTTAGGCTAATGATAACTGAATGCAATTAAATGGATGGAAAGCCCTGACCAATCCTGGCCAGCAGTACCTTGATGTCCATCTGCCAGCAGAACAAGCCCTATTTCTGACAAAATATTGATTCAAGATCCTAATCAATGATCAAATAACACATTATCATGCAATCGCTAGCCAAACTTGGCTATCTGTACCTTGATGTCCATATGACAATCAGTGTAATCCAACATCCTGATTACCGACTAAATAACATATTGTGATGCAATGGCTAGCCACACTCGGACAACAGTACCTTGATGTCCATCTGACAGGTAATGTAATCCCAAGATCCTGATTAACCACCGATTAACACATTGTGATGCAATCGTAGCCAATCCAGGCCAATCGACACCTTGATGTCCATCTGGAAGGCGGTGATGCCCTCGGAACTCCCCGCCACCTTGAAATCCATATCCCCAAGTGCGTCTTCTGATCCCAGGATGTCAGTCAGCACCGCAAATGAGCCATCTGCCTCCAGAATGAGGCCCATGGCAACCCCGGCCACCATGCTCTTGATGGGAACACCTAGCAACGCAAAAATCAGTTCATTTTAGTGTATCTCCTTCACCAAGCTTCAAACGAGGTACTGGCATAGCTGAGCCCAACTTCCCTGTTGGCCTCTCGTGCCGTTGTTGTGCATGTATTATACTCACATCAAGGCCCCCCATGTCATTAGTATTACACACCCCAGGCACTGTCAGCCCTGTGCTCCTGGGGGTTGGCGAGGGTTGGGAGTTTCTTGTTCGACAACAACCACCCCGCATGAGTGTGTGTACAGCTAGACCCCTTGACAACCTGTCCATGTGTTGCAAACCCTAGGCTCTCAAACAGAAGACTTGAAGGTAAATGGCGTCATGAGTACCAACTGCGTTGGTCCTCGATCCCAGTGAGAGTTTTTGAAATCAGCGAGCCCAAATCTACCTGTCCTAATAGCAAACACAACGCACCTAGAACAAGATGAACCTTTGTGGCACGGTACCCAATTTTGTACGCTTAAGCAATTGCTTTAAATGAGTCGAAAACCTATTGCAGCTTTACTGGCAGGTTATTAGATGCTTGCGACTGCTCAAAGGGATCTGATGGCAACATTGCTGGTGTGTGATGCATTAGCACTCAATGCAATGGTTGCAATTCAGGACTCTCATAAGATAGATTATTAAAGGTCATGAGTGCCAACTTGCGGTGGTCCTCAGTCCCTGAAATGATTTGAAATCATTGAGCCCAAATTTCTATCCTAAGTTCTTCTGTGCAAGAGCATGCACTTCAAACAAAGAATAAACTTGCGTTGCATGGCCTTCATTGGAATGTAAACAATGCACTTGTTTACGATGCACAACTTCAACGCCCAGTAGCAGGATCCTAAAACACTATATATCATCTTTGATCGTTTTGGATCGTCCTAAATCAGATTAGCAGGAAATATTTTACATCATTATGGAACCATTCCAAGCTAACAATCGTGATGTACGATGCACTGCGTACTGTATGTGGTGGTGGTGTGTGCTGATATGCAACGCAATGCAATGCAACTGGAGTAGGGCTCTCATAAGAAAGAAGACACTGTACGTCATGAGTGCCAACTACGTGGTCCTCAATACTTGACATTTAATTTGATATCATTGAGCCCAAACTCCATGTCCTACATACTTGTCAATGTTGTACAATAACAAACTTGTGAATTGACTCAACATGATGCAACACACCAAACAATAGACAATTGCTGCCTGATGTCCTCAGTCTACATCCTGCAGCGCCCGACATCCCTAAAACGCTAAAGCTTGGAACCCTAAACAGTGGTATACTGACGAGGCAATCTGGCCCTCATCTCAGCAGGACGTTGACTCACGCCAAACCTACACCCTGAGACCTACAACCCTGCCTCACCGCCATCCAGGAAAGCCAGATGCACAGGCTCACAATTGGCTGTGGTAATTGTTGTACAACAAAGGGCGTGGTACTCCACTGGGCACAGTACCACAGAGATTGACTGCAGCGCACATGCACAGGCACGCCATGCACCCTGAACCCCGCATCTCAACCCCCTGACTCACCAGCATCCAGCAGCGCCAGGCAACCCCCGCAGACCGACGCCATGCTGCTGCTGCCATTGCTTTCCGTGATGGTTGACTCCACGCGGATGGTGTAGGGGAAGTCGTCCAAGGGGGGCACGACAGGTGTCAGGGCACGCTCGGCCAGGGCACCGTGACCCAGCTGCAGGGAGTGGTAGATCGTGAGTGATCGATGAACACAGCGGATATATCTCCACAGAATTACTGAAATTTATGGTCGCAGGAGACATGCACCACAGCCTGGTCATCAACCCACACCTCTCTCCTGCCTGTCAAACCCACACTGCACGTCCTCCAAAACTCGATTGCATGCAACTAAACATTAACACATCAGTCATGGCTGCAAACCCAACCCTCTGCTATGCCACATAAGCAACACGGCTCCCCATTTTAGTCGCAACACGATCACCATCCATGCTGCATGGACCATGTACCCAATAACCTCTCCGCACCTCTCTCCTGCCAACGGGGCCCACACGGCCCGTCTCGCCCACGCTCGAGTGCGGGAAGAAGTACTGCAGGTAGAATCGCCGCTCCTCGTCAAGCTCAGCCATGGTGTCGATGCGCAGCGCGCTGCTGCGGTGGCCAAGGGTGGCAACTGCAATGGCCTGGACAAGGAGGGGATATATGGCGTGTGTGGAGGGTTCAAAGCAGCAGCTGCAATAACCTTCGGAGGGGAATATTCTGGAAAATTAGGTTTGGGGTTCAGGATTCACGGCTAGGGTTTTTCCTGTGAGCTCCGCCATGGTGTCCATGCGCAGCACGCTGCTGCGGTGGCCCAGGGTGGCAACTGCAATGCCTGGACAAGGAAAGAAACTCCAATTGAGATGGACAAAACACCTCCCAATCTTCCGATTGAAACTGAGTGATGTGTTGCTGCAAAGGACACCTGACAGGGCACTAAACCATATGGTATATACATGCAACTGAAACCGCTCTGCCATGGTGTCGGTTTGCAGCGCGCTGCTGCCATGGCTCAGGATAGCAATTGCAATCACGTTCAGTGATTTTCTCTCCTTCCCGCTTCTCCTACCTGCGTCCCCCCCACCCCTTGTTAACAGCACGCTGCCAAGTGTCCTACTTAGCAAGTGTTAAATAACATTATTTAGGAAGAAGCAGGAAGCTGGAAGAAGACATGAATTCCCTTTTCACTTCCCCTTACCTGCGTCTCCCCCCTGGTGAACAGCACGCTGCCATGTGTCCTTGCCAGGAGCCCCGCCCTGCTCCTGATTGGCCGCACATCCGCCACTCCCCTGCCATCCGCCCGGATACCCTCAGAGAGCACAAGCTGCCGCATGATGCGGGACTCCACGCGCTGCAGGAAAATAGGTAGATATCAGACAAGTATGTACATACATAACCAACACAATCAAAGGACTATTCCTGATTTCCTACAATTATCCATTGTACCAGGTTGCACTCCCTAGCAATCCCTCATTCCTCTCACCTTGAGTGCCAGCGACACCATGTGCTCTGTGTAGGTCTTTGCAGACACCTCCGCCTCCCCATCCTCCAACAAACCAATTGCCATGATCATAAACGATCAATAGACCACAACGAAAGCATTATCTGTGGATTTCCTAAATACTGAGCATGCCGCGATCCCTTGTACTGCCTGAGTATACCCCTCACCGTGAGTGCCAGCGACACCACATGCTCCGTGTAGGTCTTTGCAGACACCTCCGCCTCCCCATCCTCCAACAATACTTACATCAATTGTCACAATGATAGACGATCACAACGAAACGAATTCATGAATCTACCTTGAGAGCCAGCGACACCACATGCTCTGTGTAGGTCTTTGCAGACACCTCCGCCACCCCATCCTCAAGCAGCTCATCCTCCTCCCCGTCTGACTCGACGCTGCTCAGCACCCCTTGCGACAAGGCAGCTGGCAGGGCCACAGGAAGGGGCAGCGAGCCCACAAACCGCTGCTTTGCCTGTGCCACAAGTGGTTGGTTAGCTCCAGGCATGCCTAAGGTAGAACCTCACAGGATCTTGATATATAAATCATTTGTATTTTAAGCAAAGGAATTTCTGTATAAAACACTTTTAGGTGACCGCTGTAGAGTACTTCGCAAAAGGGGGACAATGCCTTACTTCATGTCCCAAGCTCGTTATTTTGACAGATATTGGGATGAGTTTGTGAGGCGGCAGATTTCACATAGCCTATGTTACCTGTGCCTTCAGTGTGCCGAGCAGCCCCCCTCGCTCCTGCTTGGCCGATGGCGTGCGGTACGCCTTACTTCATATCCCAAGTTCAATATTGCTTTACAGATACACAGGATGGGTTTGTGGTGCGGCAGAGCGATCATAAGAATACTTTCTATCCAATAGTCTAAATAGCCTAATTAAAATAGCATGTTTCACCTGTGCCTTGAGTGCGCCGAGCAGCGCCCCTCGCTCCTGCTTAGCCGATGGCGTGCGGTACGCATCACGCAGCCGGGCACCAATCATCTCCTGCGCAAGGGGGGCACAAGGTCAGCTCTTGGCTTAGGGTTTAAGACTTATGGTTTGGGTACGCATCACGCAGCTGGGCACCTATCATCTCCTGCGCAAGGGGGGCACAATGTAGGTTCAGGGTTTAGGGTTTCAGGCTTAGGTTTGGGTACGCATCACGCAGCTGGGCACCAATCATCTCCTGCGCAAGGGGGGCACAATGTAGGTTCAGGGTTTAGGGTTTCAGGCTTAGGGTTTGGGTACGCATCACGCAGCTGGGCACCAATCATCTCCTGCGCAAGGGAGCACAATGTAGGTTCATGAACCAGGCTTTAACGCTTAGGGTTTAGTAACGGGTCCTAAAGTTACCCCCCCATCTCTTGGCAAAGGGGTGCAGAACATTATCAATGTCATCTTTAGAGTTTAGGGTAGGTGCTGTATGCTCTCAAATCCACACATGCAAAATTCTGCACAACGCAATGGCATGCAAAGGCAGCACGCCTCTGCCCTGTTCTCACATCCTGCACCCTGCCCAACCGCAGCGCAGCCCTCCTAAACCCTAAACCCTGCTCACCTCGATCTGCTCATCCAGTCCTGTGGGAGGAAGCACCACCTGCTCCCGTTTTGGTTTCCCTACTTTCTCCACCCACCCGGCAATGGCTTTGCACATGGAACTGATGGTGGACTGGCCTAGCGCGAGTGCCTGCGACAAGTATGAAGCATCAGGGTGTAGGGTCCCTGTACAAAGCCTAGGGGTCGTGTGCACATGGGAGCAAATTGGGGACTGGCCTAGCGCACACGCATGTAAGAGGGTAACATTTGTTTTTTAATTGGATAATTGGTCTCCGCTACTACTTTCACAAGAATAAATTTTACCGGAAAATATAATTTAACTATAATCATTACTTATGTTACCTCCAGCATCTGCTCTTCCGTCAGAAAGTCACTGAAGCCCTCGATCATGAGGACTGCATCCGCAGTGCCTGCCATCATCAGGTCAAGCTTGCTGCTCTCAAGCTCCCTCACGCTAGGGTTTATCACAAACCCTTGGCCCTCCAGCAGGCCCACCCGCACCGCAGCAATGGGCTTCACAAGGGGGATGTCTGTGGAATGAAACAGGGGAACGAACACCATGAGCATGGTCCTCTGGCACAAGCTGGTTAAACCAGCTGTTGGCCTGCTTAAACAGCCTTTTAATTTTTGTTGGCTAGTGGAAATGTAGTGCAATGGTGCAAAATGCGTGAATGTGGACCCTGTTTAGTGGGCACCCGCCTGTGGGGATCAAGCGCTACCCGTGGGAGGGGACTCCGGATGTCAGCCGGGCAGCGCCACGAAGCGACACCTCGCATGTGACTGCCAGGTGGCGCGACGCGACGCCGCCAGTTTGGTGTGGGCATCGCAGGGGGGCGCGGGGGCGGGGAGTGGGGCCGCCGCGCACTGGAGCAATGTAGGGGGTACCCACATTGCACGCGCTGCCGAAAGGGTGGGTTTCAATTTATATTTGGAATTTTGCTGTATCATACTCGCGCAATTTTGTAAGCTCGTGGAATTGTTCGTACTTCAGGAATTTTGATGTACCATACGCATGCTATCCTCATGCACCAATATGTCTTGTGCACCGTTGTGCATTCCCCCCCATGTCCACCCCCGCAGTACCTGACACCGCCAGTGCAGCGCCCGCGGCAGTGATCGCCAGGGGCTCGGTGGCGATCTGGCCATCATAGCTCATCACCCACAGCAGCACCTGACAGAAGGCCAGGCAACAAGAAATGAACACAATTACAAAGCGTATCAGCCCAGTGTGGGCAAGAAATCCAGCTTGGGACCGACCAACATTTTGACAAGGAGCTTGCACAAAATGCGATGCAAGACAAACTTCCACAGACCCCCCAGACCCCCGTCCCACCTGAGTGTCGTTGCTCCACCCGTTGCGGAAAAGCGGCCGCAGGGGGCGGTCAATCAGGCGGGATACCAACACCTCGTGGTCCCTTGGCCGCCCATCGCGCTTTTGGAAACCGCCACTGCAACAGGCAATTGAGTTTGATTACCACAATGGCAAGCTGCGTGGGTGGTGGACGCTTGCAAACCAAAGCTGGGTGGCAGTGCACAGGGGCCAGGGGATGGCATTGGAGACAATGCCATAACTCAGATGGCTGCATCAACGCTACAATACTTAATGCAGGGCGAAAGGAATGATAGGAATAATGGCTTCAATGGAGCTGCTCTCCCTACCTTGTGCGGCCAGCAGCACTGAATCGCTCCTGGTAGCTGACCGACAGGGGGGTGAAGGAGCCGTCACCAACGGGGGTGTCGCCGCAGCACGCAGTGGTGTAGATCATCTGGCAGAAGGCATGGGCCAGGTCAGAACAATGCCTGTGCATAGACTTCCTGAGAAGGCAGTATGGTGCACATGAATCCGCCATACAGTACCCTAGGCAGACCGCCTCTTTGGACCGATGGCAGTGGCATGAGGCTTTTACACTGGCAAGAGCTACTGCGGATGCACACGTGCATGGCCAAGAGCATGGCGATGGGTAATTGTGGCTCAGTATGATGACAAGCGGCGAGCTGGGGACAAAGCACTATAGGACTGCAGTGGACCCTGCCACCGGGCGCTCACTGCACATACCGTGCCGCCCATCGAGGCAAAGACTGCTCCATTGGCCTGGCGACCAATCTCCCCAGTCTCTAGGACCAACTGCAGCAACCAGGGCAGAAGTTACAAGCACTGACAGTGCTTTGGCAGCAGTGCATGTGTAAATAGCACAGGCATGATGGGGGTACACCAGTATAGGCATTGGCAATTGCAACTTGGCAAAGCAATTCTACAGCTTGCAGAAAGCTAAAAGTGGGAGTATTCTGGGATGTGAAAAACAGGAAGTTCCCTTCAACCCACAACAGCTGTGGCAGAAGTCCGTAGTTTCTACTTGTGGCCTAGCCATGACTATGCATGGTGGCTGGCCCCTCTAAAGACCCACCTCTTTCCCAGCGACGTCAATCACCAGCCGGTGCGCGTCACCAAACGCCTGGTCCTCTGGAGCTGCAGGTGCAGGTGAGGGCTGTTCGGTGGTTGCTGCAGAAGCCGTGCAGTTCAGGCATTGCCTGCCATGGACACTTCTGAGGGTGCAAGCATGGGCAGCACGGTGCAGGCTGCTGGTCCCTGCCAGCTGCTTCCAGTGGACGCAGTCGCTGATTGACCTGGTTCTGTGGTGAAGGGACGTAACGCCAGCAACTGGGCGGCTGGAGCTTGCTGTGCTTGCGCTAGTACTGCCCATCTGCCCATGAGACTGCATTGCGATGCAACTCACCACAAACGAAACAACCCACTGCTTCCGTCAGTTCCCCAACGATGTAATAGGTACCCAATTAAACAGTAGTATCGAATCTAAGCATCGTTTCTTCTCGGAGTGCACGGTGTATGTGCATGCAACTTTGTGGCTGCGGATAGATAAGTGGCTGGGGATAGGTGCGATTGAACCACCAACACCCGAGTTATCGTGAACTCAAACAGCATATACCAACTTGTGCAAAATAGCACTTATCTCAACCGGATAGCTAGCTGCCAGTGCTCAACTCAACTGGTTGGCGTGGACTATCCTGGTATCTGGCCAGGTTCACATTAGGGTTCTGTCCTGGGCCCCAGGCTGGGGACCTTATCCCAGCTTGTCAACATATATGTCCATAGGTGTGGCTACAGGAGGTTTGGTAGAATTTACTACAACGTTAAGCCAGCGTGACGGCGACGGGGCTCATCGAAGTCTGACACATCTTGCCACACTTATTTTGACCAATGTACAATGAGATGCTTTGGAATGGGCTCAACGCTCAGCGGCGCAGACGATGACCTCACAGAGTTGCAAGGATCAGTGCATATCAGTTGTGTTTTCTGTAACACTCCTATCACTGGTAGCTGAGTGGGGCGTGGGTGGGCATGGGGGTGGAGGGCCCACCGAGACATGCCACCCTCCTGAACCAAAAGCTGACTACGAAATACTCACAGGACGCTTCCGCTGCGGTCATTACACTCAGGTGGGCGTTCCCGGCAGGAGGAGTTGTGCAGCTCAATCTTGACAGACCCTGCACCAACGGGCCATGTGCCATGCTCCCACAACATGGAGACCCCCAGAGTCAGTCTTGTGACAAGTGCACCTCAGCTTTTGCAGTGTCTGTTGGGTACCATTAACCCTGCAGAACCCACTAGCACAAGCAAGACCCACAAGAAGGACCATACTAGTATTACCACTGGTCAACCAGCCCTGTGCACCACCACAACGCAGGTGTGCTTGGACCAGCAAACCATCGTCTTGTTCGCACCGGAGTACCTCCCAGACCACCCAAACGTGACTGCCCTGCCAGATTGGTCCAAGCAGACCGATTTTGCACGCTACAACTGGCCCTGGCATGGGGGAGGCGGAGA
The DNA here is from genome assembly GCA_032358255.1 of Heterotrichella gracilis. Classification (NCBI taxonomy): domain Eukaryota; class Xanthophyceae; order Tribonematales; family Xanthonemataceae; genus Heterotrichella; species Heterotrichella gracilis. The sequence continues at coordinate 30,559 of JAULBX010012433.1, read as the reverse complement.
TGTCTACCATGCGGGAGGCCACCTGCCCCATGAAGAGCTTGTGTTCAGGGTCGCTACCAATAGTGAGCCATGGCCGGACCTCCAGGAGCCGCGCTTTCAGAACTGCACAATACCCCTGCTGTTCCTTACCAGGTAAGGCTTGTGATGGCGCAGGCACACAGACTCATAAGCTTAGCTGGGCATGGCTTAGCTGGGCATGGTCGTGATGTATGCATGACTCCTCGACCCCTCGACCAGGCACAAACCCTCTTTATTTGTTATTTTAATGTTTATTGCACGCTGCAATATGGATCTCATTGTGCACAGCATGGCATCCCGCAAGCTGAAGATTAACCCACCAAAACATGTAGCCATTATATAAAAGCCACTATTCCACAATGCCAGCCCCGTTTTGCTCCCCGCCCTCCACCCATCCCACAGCCACTCACCCGCCGTTGCCCACAGGTACCTGCAACACGGATATCATTGTGCACAGCAATGCACCTCAAAGCTGAAACCCTAAACCCTAAACCTCAAAGCTGAAACAATCCCACAGCCCTCCACCCATCGCAACCCCACTCCCCCGCCACTCCCCCGCAGGTACCTGTACAACTTTGGCGAGTTCTTCACCCGCGGCGTGGAGGCCCTCTACGACATGTCACTCTCCTCAGCCATCAACCAAGGGGTGCAGCTGGTGGTAGGCACCCCCGCGGGCCTGGAGATGCGCCCCTATGTCAAATTCATGCTCGCCCCCTTGACCGCGCACGCAATCCTCACCTTGGCGGATGCCTCCACCCGGGCAGCGGGGGTCAACAGATGCTACCAGCAGATGTACATCTGCCTGCTGGATTCCTCGGGCCATCCAGGCATGCCGTGGGTGGCATCCGAGAAAATCCTGGCGCACTACCAGCCGCAGCTACCCAGGGCTCCGGTGGTGAAGTGGCCAGCCTGGCTCGAGGAGGAGCGCATGAAGATCCTGGTGGCCAGCCGCAGGGGCAAGGTGCGCCGCATCCTCAACTACCCGCTCCTCCTGGAAAAGTGCAACAGTTGGGATCCCCGGGATGTGGTGCCAGATGGCGCCATCTGGGACGCCGCGCAGTGCGCCTACTGGTGGTTCGATGACCACGACATGCTGCACAACATCGCGGCGGTGCGGGAAGCGGATGTGTTCATCACCATGCATGGGGCGGAGGCCATGAACGCGGTTTTCTTGCGCCCGGGGGCATCCCTGATAGAGGTCCGTCCCCGGGATTTCGGGCTGTTTGGGTGGGCGAACAACTACGCGTTCCGGGAATTCCACCCGACTTTCACCCGCTTCTTCTGGGCGCTCAATGTTGAGGGCCCGGAGCTGAACAAGCCAAGCTGGTATGAGGAGCATGGTAACAAGACGCTGCTGGTGGGCGGGCCCGCGTTTGCCCGGGACATGCATGTTATCCTGCCCTGGCGGGTGCTCAAGCCGCTGCTGCTCACCCTCATGAAGGTATGCAAGAAATTATGTCTCTCCCATCATGTCTCCCCCATGTCTCTCCCTGTCTCTCCATTAAAATCTTGATACATTGTGGGGAAAAGTTTAATCCAAAAAAATGGTTATTCTCATCAGTTCTCATTGGTATAAAATCACTCAGTACTAATTCATTGTGATGGTGTGCAGGGAGCGGCACAAATTCTCCTTTGTGCTGCTGCGCCACAGTCCTCAACTGTCATCTCATTATCATTTCAAGTATAAAGTAAATTCTACAACTACTTTAATTTACTGTTATTTTCTAGGTGGGCAGGGACCGGCACAAGTACTTCTTCGTGCTGCTGCACCACCAGTCGGTGGTGACAATCTACAAGGACCATGCGCAGCAGGTCAACATGAGCGAGCTCACCCCGCGCATGTGGCGCCGCATCGTGGAGCATGCGGTACAGGAGCAGCTGGTGCCGGCACATGTGCTCCTGCAGCATACACCACAGCACTAAATTGACGAGTGCCATGCATTTCGGCGCTTCAGCACAAGCAGCAATGTGCCCTACATGCCTTGCCCCACCAGTTGGTGGTGACTTCCTAACCGGACCAAGCGCAGCCGGTTATCATGAGCAAGCACCCCCCGCGCATGTGGCGGCGCATTGTGGAGCAAGCAGTGCAGGAGCAGCTGGTGTCGGCACACGTGCTCCAACAGCATGCACCACAGTACTGACTCAATGAGCGACTTGCATTGCAGCGACGCAGCACAATCAGCAGAGTGCCCTTAGGGTGCCCTTAGGGTGCCCGTAGGCTACATGCATTGCCCCACTCCCAGTGAGAGCCGTGCTGCGCCATCAGCAGTTCCTGATCCTATGCCATGAGTCGCGGTGCATGCCTTTGTAGGCGTTAGGGTGAAGGTGTAGGGTTTAGGATCATGGATTGTCTTTATTGCTGTTGCATGTTTTTTTGTTCAGGGACAGGTTAGCATATAGGACCGTTTTTTCAGCAGGTCTCCTTTTTGGATACCTCTCACTTGTTTTTGTTGCATAAACGAGATAGGCGCTTGAGCCACACCCACTGTGCATGTACATGTTGGCCTAGGTCCTGCAGGCGTGGCATGTACATGTTGGCCTAGGTCCTGCAGTTTTCATGATAACGTGCACCAATACATACAGTTGTACACGATGAACTGCAATTGCAGGCGTGGACTGGGCTTGGAAACGAGGTCGAGTCCCTATGGTGTAGGTTGTACATGTACTGAGCTCTGGTGTTGCACACATGACTCTTTGCCCCTACTCAGATCTGGCTTTTTTTCTTTTCTCCCTTTCCAGCCAGCTGAACTGCCCAAATTAATTATTGTGAAAGCTCAACCCTAACAGAACCCTAGGGTCTATCACTTTGGTAGCCACGCTGCAGCGACGTACACATGAAGGTAAAACCTGACGTTGCCAAACAACAACAACGACATAACTGGCTGTATAACCGTAAGGCGACTGTTACAGATTTCACTGCCCCTATCGTGGACGTGATAGGCGTTAGCACTATTGTCTGATGTGGCTGTGTGCATGCATGCATAAGTGGCAGCTATAAACCGTTTCGGACGGCTAGGTGCTTGCTTCTCGCTACTCCTACAAAGCCACATATATTGCATGCGGACCCTTGAAAGGCTTACTTCATATCCTGTGTTTCACGGCGACAGTGCCCTTGTTTCAGTGTGCCTTCATGAGACATAGATCTTGCTGACAGTCCTTCACGCTTCACACGAGCAACGATGGCGGACGTGGGCACCGGCACCTCGCCTTTCGCCCGAGTACAAGAAGACTTGGAGCGGCCACTGCTGTCTCAGAGCTATGCCAGGGCCGCCACTTCGCTGGCAAGGTAAGTTGGCACCTAGGCAGTGGGATAGATAGTTACAGCCTTCCGAGAAGAGGCATTTGCAGCCGTCATCGTCTGCCTAGTGCTTAGTGAATACATCGTAGTGTTAGCTCTTGGCAGCTTGGCTGGCGCAAGCTGTGGCAAAGTCTCAAACAGTTGCGGCCAGTGGTACAAAGGGCGGCATGTGGAATCACGTCCTGACTGAGAGTACCAGGAAGCAAACAAAGGATTGCTTGCATTGTGCAGTCACAGGCCTGCAGCCTGAATGCAATGGTCAGTAGCTGCCTCGCCCACTTGCGTCCCATACAAGCTAACCATGATATATCCGCTTATCACTTGATTGATCTTGGGCACGCCGCATGTCGTCCCACCAGCACTTGTAATTGCCCTCTCCATTCTGATACCAGTGGCAAAAACGTGGAGGAGGACTATGCGGGCAATTCCACCCAATACCTTCAGGTAGAATAGCAACCCTTTTTGCCTGTTTTGGTTAGGATTTAGGGTTTAGGGTCGTCGGGGTTGGCACCAGGGAGTACATTGGTAAACCCTCTTACCTGCGCAGGCGCCGCTTGCTGTCCCACCAGCACTCCATGGTCCTCCTTCACTCCGACACCAGCGGCAAGGACTTGCAGGAGGAGCACTACGCAGGCACCTCAACCACCGCCACCGCCGTAGCCAACTTTGCGATGACGCTCATGGGCTGTGGTGAGTGTCCATCACACGAGACATCTCTACCAGTACCAGTGTCTACCACCACACAACAGCTTTAAACAGAATGTCTGCATACTGAGAGCACCTTACGGCCGCATGGCTCATGGTATCCATCCGTACTCACATGTCGCAGTATGTGCACTCTGTCCCCAAACCCCTGCAACACAGCAGAGTTGTGTTGGTGAAGTGGTATGGTATTGAGTATCGATGTATGCCACAGGGATATGCATGTGCCACAAGGATATGCATACAAAAGGGATGTATGTGTGTTGCAGGTATTCTGGCGCTTCCCAAGGTGTTTGCAGCAGTGGGCGTCCTGCTGGGACTTGCAATCATGCTGGTGATCACAGCCATGACGTACTTCTCTGCTGCAATCATCGTCAAGTACGATCACACTCTATCCAGTATGATTCAAGGTTTAGGGTTTAGGGTAATCACAGCCAGGACCCACTTCTCTGGTGCAATCATCTTCCAGTACGACCAAAGCCCTTCCTAAACCGGTTTAGGGGCTAGATGTCAGGTTTGACATTTGGCCGACATGATTTGATCTTCACGTGTTGCAATGAGTCCTGCATCAAAATAGCTGCATGTGTTGGAGTTCGGATTGCAGCGGGACTGGCAAATCAAAGGGGGGCTGTCCTGATGGTCTTGCACCCCTTGGAATTACAGTGTGTGCTCACGTCTCAGTGCGTACAGTTTCTAAAGCAACAAGCGCGGTGCTTATTGTTGGGCACCCACTGCACTGCAGGGTTGCGGATGAGTGCCAAGTGACCTCGTATGCGGTTGCAGTACAGCAGCGCTTTGGGCGGGTAGGGGCACGCCTACTCCAATACATGATAGTCATCAACAACTTGGGTGCGTTCAAATCCCTGAAGCAGCATGCTTTTAATTGCACGCTTTTGTGTTTGAGTTTGAACGCAACCAGCCAAAAGACAGATCAAACCGTACCTGGGTGTTTGATGCCAGGTAAAGTTTGTCATGCCTGATGCAGGTGTGATGACTGTGTACTCACTGTGTACTTGCTGTGATGACAACTTTACATCATCATTTATGGTGTGATGACAATTTCGCCTGATTGCAGGTGTGATGACTGTTTTCTCACTGTGTACTTGCTGTGATGACAACTTTACATCCTCACTTATGATGTGAGGACAATTTCGCCTGATTGCAGGTGTGATGACTGTGTACTTCATCATGATTGCCGATATGATGGTGGGCAACAAGGCCAATGGCTACCAGGGCCTGATCACAAACACATTTGGGATTTACACCAATCCCTGGTATCTATCCCGATGGCTGCTGGTAAGTTAAAAGTGGGTTGGGACACGTTTGTTGCCTGCAATGGTATCGCAAATCTGCTTGATTGTCCCATTGCACTATCAGTATCATACACTGAGCTCATGATGTGGAAGCTCCAGAGGCAATGTAACATGCTTTGCCAGTGCATTGAATTGCGTACCTGATATCACGTGTCCCATGCCAGATAAAGGACTGGGATGTTTTCCCGAGCATGACATCAGTTGTCTCATTCCCATCCAATGGCGACTCCTGAGCTCCTCCCTGCCCTGCAGATTGTCATCACGGCAGGGGCTTTCGAGGCCCCCATGCTCGCACTGAGAGACCTCGGCGGGCTCGAAATGGCCAGCAAAATCAGCATCGCATGCTCTTTCTTCTTTACATCTTCATTCTTGATCTTGGCTGGGATTGCCTTGGCAAAGCACGATGGGGCTGATTTCTCATTGCTGCCTGACCCACTGATGGCTGGCACCACAGCTGTGCAAATTCTGGGGACCATTTTTGGGGTATATCCGGTGGTGGCGCTGGCCTATATCTGCCACTTCAACGTCCTGCCAATCGTAAGTCCTCATCCTCAACCGTTTTCCAAAACAAATTTCCTTGACAATTAGTTTCAATCGGTTTATATTGGTGTGAATGCAAAGAAGCATGCACCCATTCTGTCCTTCATCCCCTCACCAAACCATGCTGAGGTCAGCACGGTGCTCAAAGTTCTGGCCCTTGCTGACCAAGTTGCACTCTGGTTTGTAAAATGCGCCAGCAAGTTCCTGATGCCCAACCATTGTGCACGCAGAAAACCTCCCTGGTGCAGCCCACAGCAGCCAACATGTATTCAGTGATTGCTGGTGGTACTGGTCTCATCACAGTCATCTACACAGCTGTGGGGCTGTCTGGCTACATCATTTTTGGTTCCCAGACACATGGGAATGTGTTCCTCAATCTACAGGTGAGCTTGCCATCTCCAAGCTCACTCTAAAGCACAGCAAATCAACATCCCCATTTGTGGAATGTGTAGCTCAATCAGTTCCAGTTCTCGAAGCTCATATGCAGCTCGTCGAGTCAATAGCGCATCAGGCCGTGTAGGAAAAAGTCATACACGTGATTAACTAAAATCTTTTTATATTACCTGGGTTTGCATTGGGTCTACGGTTTGTAATGTGAACACGGGTCTATCCTGCAATTGTTGTCAGATAACGTCAGCATACTACACAAACTCCAGCGTTTGTTTGAAATGCATTTTTACTGTGTGTCTCTTGCAGCCCAACAACATCACGCACCTCCTGCCACTACCGGCTGCTCAAGTAGCATGCGCCTCTGTGCGGCTGACCATGACCTATACCCTACTGGTGTCCTTTGTGCTCAAAAACTGGGGCCTGCGGGAAAACCTGGCTGAAATCATCTACAAGAGTGATGGGGCATTGGAGCTCCCGTTGAGCAAGTTCTACCTCCTCACGTATGCAGTGCTTTTTGGTGAGTATCAGCAGTAACTGTTAGTGCATGTAAAAATGCCTGCAGGTTGATCATTTGCCGTGACTTGGCGCGGGTGCATCAGACCAGCATACACAATGTTTAGGGTTTAGAGTTTATCGTCTGCTGCAGTGAGAGGATGTGGTCACTTGCATACAAGTCGGGCTGAGCATCCATCCAGGTATGCAGCACCCATCATCGTATGATTCTTCCGGGATGTTGCTGGCATCATGCCATGTTTGTCGTCGGCTTTGGTTGTACAGTACATGGCAGTGTCTGATTACTGGCGATGCTGACAACAAACATGGCATCATGCCGGCAATATTCCGGTAGCTACTAGCTGTTCCAGGCAAACTTCATATGACAACCCCCCTGTTGCAGGCAATGTGGTGCTCGCCATCCTAGTCCCCGAGGTCTGGGGCATCATGGCCTTTGTGGGCTCCACTGCCTGCGTGATCTTCTCCTATATCTTCCCCGGGGCATTCATTGTCACCAGCAAGGGGGAGAACCCATGGCGAAAAGCACTCGCCTGGGCCATGCTGGTAATCAGCGTGGTTGCAGCGGTGCAAGGCACAGCCAATGCTATCAAGAAGCAGTGACGGGCAGGTGGTGGGAAGGGGAGGGCGGGACCTGCCGTTCACATTTGCGGCCGCACAATTTTGCGTTGCAATGGAGAGCATATTTACTGTACTGTGGGGAACCTGAGATGACACATGAGATGATATACCATGTATGTGCAGTATAAACAATTCGATATACTTCAACCGCTGGGCAGGATGGAAAATTTCTATGGAAATGCTTTTATACACTGTAAAGTGTATTTGCATTCTGACCAGTGCTTTCGCAGACCTGACAGCGCATCATTTGGACATCCAGAGTCTGCGCTCGCGCGTGAACAGCAATGTGCATATTCAATTGCCAAATTGGATGGCGGACATAGGATCTTACAACTCCGTCCCAAAGGCCCCAGGCTTCAAATCCCAGCAATGAATTGTAACATTGCAAAGGCCGCAAAGGCATGTTGTAAAATTGTATTTACTGGGCCAGGCGGCAGACTTGCATCAGATGTCGCCCACTTCCCAAAATGGTTGGAACTGTCAGCATTGGAACAGTTACTGCAGAACACATCAAAATAAAAATAGCGTGCTGTCAGATATACATATGCATGGCATCGCGGTCCCCGTGCAAGGCTGACTGCTGATCGGGCAGTATTGCTGAAATTTCAGCAATTTCAATGTGCATGTACATAAATAAAAACACTAATACTATCAGGCAGTGCCACCTCGCATGACCTCCCCAAGCGCCTGCCCACGCAGCCTGCGCTGCGCAGCTTGCTGCAACTCATCCACAGCCACCAGCCTGTGCTTCTGGGCATACTCAAGGATCTTTGGCCACTCCTCTTTGCCATGGTCCTTGAACAGCTTCAGTCGGTTGTCGCTCAACACATTCACCAGGCACTCGTGGCGCAGCAGCATGCGGAAGTAGGCCGCTCGGTCCCTACCCACCTTCGGGATAAAATAAATAAATAATTAAATGGATGTCTACGCAGCCTGTCCTATAGGAGGCGCGTTGGTGAAGGAAGAGGAATTAAGAGAGCGAAAAGGCAGTTCCCTCCTGCCCACTTTGTCCTCTACCATACCTTCAGGATAATAGACAGTGTCCGCTCCAGCAATGCCCACGGCACAATCACGTGCTTGTCCCTGAAAAAGGTGCCCTCGACCACCGCCTTGGACCCCTCTAAATGCTCCTCGTACCACCCCGGCTTGTTGAACTCGTGCGCCTCCATGTTGAGGGCCCAGAAGAAAACCCTAAAGGAGGGTTGCAGGACCTGGAAGGCGTACAAATTGGCCCAGCCGCCGTTCCCAAACCCGCGCCCTCTGAGCTCCACAATCGACGACCCCTCCTGCTTGACAAAAACGAGCAGATTGATAATTATTATGCAGAATTAACTTACAAATTAATCTAGATATAGACGGATAATGCTTTTGAAACATATTATTAGGTGGCCAGAAAACATTTATTATACAGCGGCCTGTCCCACGGTGGAAGGGGAGGATGGAAGATAAAGCAACCAGCAATGATAGGAACTTCAATTTTGGGGTCAGGTTTTAGGGTCAGCCAGGTCCCTACCTTCATGAAGAAGGTGTTGAGGGTCTCCGCCCCGTGGTGCGTCACAAACACATCCGCCTCGCGCATCACCGCCAGGTTGTGCAGCATGGGGTGGTCATCGAAGCACCAGAAGGCGCACTGCACCCCCTGCCACACAGCCGACGCGTCGCCAGCTGGCGCCCACCCGTTGCATTCCTCCACCAGCGCAGCGGCGTTGAGCAGCCGCCTGGTCTTGCCTTTTCGGCTGGCGATGAGCACCTTGGGGACCAAGAAAGCAGTGGATTATACACGGGAGCAAGAATCAAAGACCAGGCATGAAGGCGGATGACTAGGGCAAGAGAACGGACAAGGTATGCCAACCCAGATGCCAACCTGGCACTACAGAGCTGGAATGCACAAAGTAAAGTACTGCAGTTTCCGAACATTTCCCCCAGTGTGATGTACATCGAGCAGCCGCCAAGACCCGGCATGCTGGCACCCGCATCTGCATGACATATGGTGCACGAATGGACTTGCCATCCCATCGCACCAGCTCGACACTTGGGCGTAACCAGCTAGCAAAATGTGTTCTTGCAATTGATCAAGAGCGCACCGAGTTGATCTTGCTAACGCACGACAGTGTGACCAGGATCAAGATACATGGTCCAACATTGATCATGGTCACTCCCAGCCAACATTGGATATGTCTCTTGATCCTGATCACAAGGATGTGCGTGATCAGGGTCATTTGCCGGCTTGCGGAATCGAACTGGCGACCTTTCGGTCGCTAACAAGCGTACACTACCACGTTTACAACCCGCCGGCAGCTGCAGTGCATATATTTAAAGTTGGGTACATGGTGATGAAGGGTGAAGAAAGCAGAATGACGTGGGGACCAGGTAAATCCCCAACTTTCAAAAAATCATTTTGGGAAAAATAAATTTTTGGGAAAATCCTTCTTCCTGCGCTTTATTTTAAGGTTCTTGTAAGGGTTTTCTCGAAGTTAGACCCGGTGTTGGCTCAAAAGTTAAGGTTATTACGACCCTTAAATTTTAAGGGTTTAAATAAACCCACAGGACTATGTTCCACACCTTAAGGCTGCGGGCATCCCCCCACGAGGGCCACGGCGCCACCGGGTGGGGCGGTATTTGAGGGGTGTAGTGCTGCAGCAGCCGGGCGGTGACTGGCCACGGCCTATCGGGGTCGTCGGAGCTCTCCATGAGGCAGATGTGCATGTGCGCGTAGCACCTGTTGCGGCCTGAAGGGGAAGAAACAGGGATGGGGAACAAGGGAAAGAAACAGGGATGAGTTTGAGGACCAAAATGAGGCAGATATACATACATGTGCGCGTGGCACCTGTTTCAGGCAGCCCAAAATAGCCACAAGGGGAGGAAACAGGGATGAGGTTGGGGGCCAAATGACAGCAACAGCACAAATTGGCAAGATGTAAGGTTTAGGGTTCAGGTTTTGACAAGGAAAGGTACCAACAGGCAAGCAGGAGAACAAAATGAAAGCCACGCTGAAAGATACAACCTGAAAGGGGAAGAGCTACAATCAATCACCTGGGTCCCGGTTGGAGAAGTCTGCAAAGGTCTCGATGGTGTGGTCGGTCAAGGGGGCCAGCATGAAGTCGACGTAGGGGCGGGCAGCTAGGCCCCAGGGCGTGCCTGCCACCAATTGCACCCCCTTGTTGACGATCGAGTTGTACATGAGCTCCACTGCCCGGTCAAAGAATTCAAAGTAGTTGTACATGTACCTGCGGCGGATGTGGGAAAAAAGCTCTTGGTGTGCAACCTGAACATGTTGAAGGACGGGCAGCCTTTCAAGAAACCTTCAGATTTAATCATTTTATATTTTCTCGTCATTTTCAACATTCCGGCAACCTGGCCCTGCACATGCAGCGCCAAACAGTCCTAGCCCGCCACCAATTGCACCCCCTTCCTGATGACCAGACATACTGTACATTGGCTTAACCGTAAGGTCAAAAATCAAAGTAGTTATAAATGTACCTGCGGCAGATGTGGTGAATGGGGAGCAGCTGTGTGTCAATGGACATGGATGTGCAGCCAGTGCCAACGGAGCAGGTGCAACCCGCACCGACAATCCACTCTAGAGTGCCAACTGTAGACGGCTTCTCTGATGGCTTCCATGCATGTTGAGGCCATTACCCAGCTTCTAGGTGGTGGACATGGCAAACTGGATGCTGGATATGGCAACCTAGATCGTGAGCTGTGGACCATTGATCTGTCTTCCACATGCCATGCCATTCCTTACTTCTGCGCACCTATTGAAGAACAAAAGCGGCATGGTGCAGCGCTGGAAGCGTTGATGTTAGGGCTGTAAACTACACCAGATGATGATGATGCTCAGAAAATTAAAATCTAAAAAAATAAAGAAATGAAAATTCAAAAAGTAAAAGTCAAATGAGATTAAAAGCCCGTGAACCACCTCCCGTGCCATGCACCCGTTAACAACAGCGCACCTATTGAAGAACAAGAGCGGTATGGTGCAGCGCTGGAAGCGCGGGTGCTGCAAATCGGGGGTGGGCTCCATGGATGTCGGGATCCTGAATTTGAGCTCCGCAGGTCTCAGGTGGCTACCCTTCTTGTACACATCCCCTCCACCGCCATCCCAGGGCCAGTTGAAGCGCGCGTAGTCCATGGCGGGTGCCCAGGAGGGCAGGTCATCTGGGCTCGGTGAGTCTGGCCGGTACTGAGGCGCAAACATGACGATGGTCTGCTGGTCGACGCAAACCTGCGCAACGTGCGAATGCAAGGCTGGAATGGGGTGGCGCGTACCCAGTTATCTAATTCTGTGCGCTTCTGATTGGCCCCTTTTGTCTGGGACGCTGCTACTGGTTTGGTCAAACTTCTCAAAAGCGGTCGGTGTCCAGTCCCAAGTCCCCGCCAACAGCCCCCGCATGGCAAAATTAATTACTCCATGCTTCAAAGAAAATTCACAGCATTTCCACCCAGGCGGGGGCAACCCTTGTTCAGCTCACACGCCCACCAAGCCAGTTTGCAAGGACCTTCCATGCATTGTCAATACGGGTGCGCAGGAGGGCAGGTGCATACCCACCCAGAGGCCGGTTTCACTGCAGCTGATGGTGCATACAGGCCATGGAGACAGCACAAGGCACCAGCTATTGAATACTGGTCTGTCTGGGTGGGTTTCCAGCCAGCACAAACACCACATGTCTGATGCATCCACCCTTCTGATATACCTGGGTGTAGTGCTCGCACATGCCCTTGTGAAACTTGGTGGCATCCACTTGCGGGTAGACTGTACACTCTTCGTTGTCTGCGTCGGGTAGCACGCTGCTGGTGTCTAGGCAATGGACCACTGCAAGATACCACTCCAGCAGCACCAGAATGGCAATGGCACGTATCGTGGTGGGGTGGTATGACGCCAACAGCCTCCATACCGAAGATGGTATCAGCATTGCCTCCGGGAGTGGTTAGTACATGCCTCCCACCTCTCTTGGGTGTGCAGTGGGAATCCTAATTAGGATGCATGCATGCATCAATGCATGCATATGCCATGTTAGGCCATGTCTTTTCGTTTTTCTTTTCGTTTTTCTTTTCGTTTCTTTCAACAAAGCTCAACGACGTGAATGTAAACTTCCGGTAAAGACAGCTGGATGCATGCACCAGTAGCACGACAAGGTTTCGTTCTATGGGCGCGTATGGCGTGACTTGCAGACGGCATGTGAATAAAGAGATGTACTGGAGGTGCCTACAATATAACCGTGCACAGGTGACATCACAAATGGACCGGAAGCCCACTAGTGGCGAACGTGCAAGCATGGCTGCACTATTATGTAGCGTTCTTGTATGAGTGCAGTCGATAATGCAGGGGGTCCTTGTGAACTAGAGGGTCATACCTGGCTCATCGTGTATCATACAACAGCAGAGAGGCTGCAACTGCTACGGCAACCTTACACGAGCGTTGCTGATCAACCAAGTAGTCTTTGAAAGACGCCGATTCCCACTCCAAACTTCACAAGCCATGTTGACTGCCCCACCAAGAGGTGCCCCCCTGCGATGCCCAGGAGTATGCAGCACATCCTACAGGCAGCACACAGCTTGGTCACGACCGCCAGTAGCGCGAGGGGGCAGGTTAATAGTGCAGTGTATCAGCAACGGTAGCGGTGCAAGGAGCTTGCCGTTACTGGAAACAGAGACAGGGTGGCATCCCTTAATGTCACCGCTCATCTGGCAGGTGCATGTCCTCCCCTTGTCACTCAGTCTGGTCTAGTCTGGTCTCAGCCACTGTTTTCGAAGTGAACCGGGTGCCTGTGCTTAGGGAACAGAGGAGGAAGCTGTTTTCCAAGGAGCGCTGCCAGTGAAGCTCACCCCGCCTTGGAAGGTATTGCAGCAGCTGTTCACATGAGCAGTTTTGGCGCTCGCGTCACAACGATATATGCATGCGTGCGCAAGCCTCCTTTGAATGACTTTCTCACCCAACATATGCATTCATTTGGTTATGTATGAAATGTTTACACAACCAGATAGACACACGCTGCCCAGCAAATCAACGCAACGCGTCACAATTCCATGCTGCATGGTCTGGATTACGGCCTCTGTGCCCCTGCATTTTCCCTGCTAACCGTTGTATGCTGTTTGGTCCAGGTCATCTTGATGAGCGATGGCTCTGTTACCCGGCATTTACAATTGATGACAGACCTGAGGATCGTAGTGGTGAGGCCCTGGTTTCAGTGGCAGTGCGATGCGGCATGCCCAGGCGCTGCACACTTCCTTGGTGTCATCAAGTGCCGTGTCATGAGGTTTTACCTCTGCGCCTTGCACGATGATGGGAAGTTGAGCTCTGAAAAATGGACACCCAGAGGTCACGTCGCTCATCTTGCCAAACTAGACAACAAGATGATGCTGCACAACGGTTGGATTAGTTGGACCCCTGCGTAGTTTGCAGATCCTTCATTTTTGTTTTCAATGCAGGACTGTTTAGAGATGCGTGGCATTCCAGACGGAGCAAAAGACCTGCCAGCCGCCACTGGTCTTATTTCAGCACCCCTGGTGCAGCGACAGGTGACAACATTTACTGTAATAGTATACCCCTGCACACTTGGCGCACATGTGCTGCCTGCAATCTGTGCCATTGTGCACAACTTGTCATCAGACTCCTCTATATATAGGATTTGTCACCTGATTCTAGCCAATTTTATTGTCAACGCCCAAACGTTTCTCTCCAGGTCTTTCTAAAGAGCCCAGCATGTGAGCAGCCGCTTGTGTACGCAACTTCGTGGTGGCCAGCGCAGCAAGTCAACAGCTATCTGCCGCAGCAGGAGCTGCCCATCTGGCAGCAGCTCAGCAAAGGACGCACCGAGCTGTACCGAGAGATCCAGCAGATCTACTACGGCAGCAATCCATACCTGGAGGAGTAAGTCTATCTCGCTCAGCATGGCATGTAGCGGGTAGCTTCAGCCTGCTGCAGATGGTCATTTATGACAGCAGAGAACTCTACTTCTTATTGTTGTTTATATTTACAGATGTATTAAACGAGGTCACATTCAGGGAGCCAACCGGAGCTCACAAGGCCTTGACCTAAGCTGGAATATCCTTTCTCTTTTGTTACAAAAATCAAATTATTGCCACTGACACTGCTGCAGGGAGTTTGGGGAGGTTGGTCCATTCTGGGGCCGGCAGTACTTATTCTGGCATCAGGAGCGTCCGCTAACAGTGATTTATGAGGTGTTTTCTCCTGCGCTGCAACGCTACCTGGGGCCAGCGTCAAAGGAGGAGTGGGCTACAGCTGCTGGACATCATGGCCATTAATTGGGTGCGTTCAATATGGTACAACACCACCGCACAGCCTGGCACCCGGCACAGGTTTTGTCCCTCTGGGAAGCGTTGAGGCCACGGGACTGGAACAGCTGGCGCTGAACTATAGTTGTCCGTCGCAATTACCCCACTGTCTTCAGGCTACTGCCACAACCCGCACTTGCACCATGAATGGCAACTTGTGTGCACTGTTACATGCTGCAACTTTATTGCTGCTTGCTGTTTGAGCATCTTGCCTTCTACATCTTCCAGCAGAGCACTCCCATGTTGCCTCCGACAAACAAGTACATAATGTGCTTGCACTGCAACATACAGTCACAAAGGAGGTGGGAGATATATGTGTGGGAGTATCAAGCACCCGGCAAGCAACTGTGACAAGGCATTGGCACAGTCCCAGTGCACACCTCAAACGTGATTTCGTAGGCGAACGCCCTGCCCACCACCACATGCCACTTGGCACCAAACTTCTTGTCTAGTGTATCCTTAATCACCTGCAGCAGTACAGCATGTGTTTACACCTGCAACCAGAACCCAATACAGCAAGGGCTGGTAGCCATGACTGGGTGAGAAGGGCACCAACTTACTTGTGTGCACTTCTCCATGTCGTTTTGATACTTCTCCACAGCAGTGATGCACACGTCAATGGCCTCCTCCTTCATTTCGCTGTTCATTTCAGAGTACTTGACGAGTGGATATTTTGCCATTCGAAGAAAGCCCTCCATGTCTTTGAGCTGATTAAAGTCCCCAACTTCGGCCATGGTGGACAAAGACACCCTTCGTCAACCCACAGGGAACGGGCACCGCAGGGCACTGGAAAACGCTATTGGGCTGCTGTATTCAAAGGGAACAGCTCTGGTCCGGCGTCAGGAGACTGCATTTTTCCAGTGGGTTAGAGAAAGCTGCGCTGGGTAGAGAAAGCTCTGCTTGTGTGTCCGTGTAAAGCTTCAAAGTGAGGGCAGCTCGAAAGGTGATTGCCCGCATGTGATGCAATGCCGAGAGGCAGCCCAATTTTACTGCGGCGCAACCTATGGACGGCAACCCCGCAACTCCAGTGATATCATAAGACCTTGGAGTGGCATCGTTGAGACTGCCTATCAAGTTTGGGACTACTTGTGTAGTTTTCATAGAACGTGATGTCCTGCAAGGGGGGATGATATATTCCAGACGAAACTGTTTGGACTTATGCCAATTGTGGGGCTTGTTGTGGCACTGTCATGACACTCCTCGGAGAACAGCAGGGGTTTAACATGCGTGTTAACCTATGCTGTAGATAGCTTTGTGCACCTCTTGTAGGACTTTTAGGCACGCCGTTTCAAACTTGGGTTTGAACTGGACTGCATGCAAGACCACTAGTACTGTGCTGGGCAAGTCAGCTTTTAGCAAAGAGCCATAATTCAGGATACTTGTTGACGCTGTTCACTATTTGACAACACAATAGAAACAGACTGTGTTTACAACAACCAAATACGGAAGTTGTTACATCCCACCAACTGCTTAGACTTGCCACCACAGCTCTGACAACCCAAATACTTGGGTGGTCCCCTATATGTTTCTGGTTGGTGCTGAGTAAACCAGACATTTAAACCACCTTCGTGACGTTTGAAGCAAGCTCGAGTATGGTGTGACTGAATGAGTGTACCCAAGTTGTGTTGGGTTGAGTTGTGGCCATGGCACGAAGGGTGCGGGTGCTGAACGTGGCTGAGAAGAACAGCGTGGCAAAGGAGGTCTCACGGTTGTTGAGCAATGGAACAGCTCGTCAGGAACAGAGCTGGTGAGTTTGCTTTGGCTTTTTTTTGACATTCTCATATGCATGCATGGGCTAGCGCTCATCCATTTCTTCCCCTGGGATCTCACAAGAAGTGGCTGAACATGAGCTGAGCGTTGGAGTTGTTCCCTGCAGCTCTATGTACAATCCACTGTACTTTTTCGACTACAACATCACCGGGTTCCCTGGGCCGTCAGAGATGGTGTTCACATCAGTGTCAGGACACCTCATGGAAGTGGACTTTCCAGAGCAGTACAGGAAGTGGCATGCTTGCTCACCGTCTGAACTTTACAGCCTGCCAATACGTAGATTCGTCCCAGAGGTAAAATTGGGTGTAACAATGCAGTGCGCATAGCTTAGTATAGATCAAGATGCCCAGCCCACGTTCCACACCTTGCAACCTGCTGACTAGAATTGTATGCTGCAGCGCAACCGGCAATTAGAAAGGAACCTTGAGCAGCAGGCACGCAGTGCGCAATGGCTGGTCCTGTGGCTGGATTGTGACAGGGAAGGAGAGAACATTGCATTTGAGGTGGGTTTTGCTTGGATTTTCTGGCAGCAAAACGTAAACGATCACAGTGTGTGCCAACTGTACCCACTGCTGCATTGGCCCTTGCTTGAAACTTCACCTGGTTCTGTGTTATACAAGGAGCATGTAATAGGAAAATCGCATGGCTCCTTGCAGGTGATTGAGGTGTGCACTAAGGTCAACCCCCGCATGGAGGTCAAGAGAGCACGGTTCTCAGCACTCATAGCACGTGACCTCCAACGAGCCATGGCACAGCTGCAACAACCCAACAGAGCCGAATCTGAGGCCGTGGAAGCTAGGCAAGAAATCGACCTGAGGATCGGGGCGTCATTCACCCGGTATCAGACCTTGCTCTTGCAGAGCAAGTTTGACTTTGACACGTCAGAGGAAGACAAGCGGAAGCTCCTCAGCTACGGGCCATGCCAGTTCCCTACCCTTGGGCTGATCGTCATGCGGCGCTGGTACGTAATGCAGATTAAACATGTTTGTATGTATGGTATGATGATCATGTGATTGCCCGCTCATGCGTCCCTGGTGTTGGCTGCTCGGCTGAAGTGCCTCCCAACTCACAGTACATTTACCAATTGGCAACTAATCAAGGCTTTGGCATTGTGATGCTCCAGAAACATCTAATCAGTCCTCGTAAATATCAATGCTGAGCAATTCGTTTTTTTCACATATTGTTTTGCCCCACATCCAATCCCAAGCACATGCCCGTTTTGCAGGCTCATCAAATCTGACTCTATACATCTGACACATCCCATGATGCTGTCCTAGATGCTCCTAGGCTCCCATCAGCAACACATATTTTAACTCTCTGTGTTTGCGTCAACCCCATGCAGGCTCATTGAATCCCACTTTCGGGAGGAGTTCTGGTACATCCACGTCACGTACCGGGACCCCGAGGAAAAGAAATCCGTGGAATTCAAATGGGACCGGGGCCACATGTTTGACCGTGACGTGGCCATCACCCTGTACGAGATGTGCGTGGACAGCCCGCTGGCCACGGTGGTGCATGTGAGTGGGCGCCAGGAGCTGCGCCAGCCCCCGCACCCGCTGAGCACCCTGGAGATGCAGAAGAGGGGCACGCGCCTGCTGCGCATACCTGGTGAGGCGCATAGGTGGATGTTAGTGTAGTTAGTTGCCCCTAGGCAGACACGCGCTGGCTAAGCTGCCAGCAAATACATGATCCTCGGTTTTTACTCCCGGATCCCCACACAGCGTCAATCCTCAACTGCATAAAAGCAACGCCATTCGCCTGCACTCCGGCGCATGCTGAGCACACCCTGGATCTCGAGATGCAGAAGAAGGGCACGCGCCTGCTGCGCATACCTGGTGAGGCGCATTATTGTCATCTTCTATTACAACTACATGCATTCTGCATGAAAGCCAGATCAGCAATCAGCCTTGCACAAGCGTGCGCCGCCCTGCTGCGCATACCTGGTGAGGCGCATGGGTGGATGTTAGTGTAGCTACCTGCATTCCAGGGAGCAAAGCCAGAACCTGCTAGCACATCTAAATTTGTGAAGATATGATATTTTCATGCACTTGGCAGTTTGGTGCCAGCACGTGTGCTCCAGCCAGGCCAGCAGAAGAACCAACCTGCTAGCAGGACCATGGCAGCAGGGGTAGGTGGCAAATTGTGCAGGTGTGTCGAGGATTTACAGCAGGCCGGGGATTACCTTCCTTCCTGCTGTCCCAACCCACCATCCTAATGTTTTCTCCCCATTTTGTGCCATTTTTTTGCGGTGGTCAGTTACTGAGATGATGGTGTGCTTGCCAGGTGAGCGCATCATGACGCTGGCGGAGGAGCTGTACCAGGCTGGGTACCTGAGCTACCCGCGCACTGAGACCGACAGCTTTGACCCCAACATGGACCTCAGGGTGAGCGCTTGTATGCCAAAATTGTGGTTTCATGGTAGCGCTTGCCCATCCTGCCCATTTGCCAATATTATGCATATTTATGTCCCAAGGCTGGAAAAGGCATACATTCTATGCCATTTCCAGCATTGGAACATCATGCCCCAGATGGCACGAACCCAGCATACAACATTACGGAAGGGTTGGATTGTGGTGTTGCTGCGGATTGCAATGCACTTGGAGATTACATGCATGCAAAATCCGCTCAAAATGTCCAATAAATCATAAACGATGCCATTATTAAGTGTGGTGACTGTGGTCACATCTCGGATCTAAAATTTCATGCAATCACCCCATGATCCCATCCCAGGGCATGGTGGAGGAGCAAGCCGGGGACCCCAGGTGGGGCGCATACGCGCAGCACCTGCTGAACGGGGGGTTCAACTGGCCTCGAGGGGGGGGCAATGACGACAAGGCCCATCCTCCTATCCACCCCACCCGCTACTCCCCTGGGGAGGCTGACTGGCACCACGACAAGAAGCAGCTGTATGAATTTGTCGTGCGCTCCTTCCTTGCGTACGTGCCTAAACCTGAAGGCATCGACCTCTGCTGCCCTGTATTATTGTCAGCTTGTGGCCAGTAGGGGCGAGGGACAAATACTCTTGGTTGATGGTGTTTACAATACGCTGAAATAATAGTTATGCTGCATAGCCATGCGAATCCACCACACTACTTACCCCCTTCACACAAACAGCATGCACGTGCCCGCACCTCCGACTCCCTTTCTATTACAAAACCTGCCCCAATCCCATCTCTTGCCACCGTGCACCAACCTCCCACCTTCTCAGCACCTGAACCCCTGCTACCCCCACCCTGCAGCGCCTGCTCGCTTCCTGCGGTGGGCGCCCGCAGCAACGCACGTGTCAGCATCTCCGATGAAACGTTCTCTGCCACCGGCCTCATGGTGCTTGAGCGCAACTGGCTGGATGTGTACCACTGGGACAGGTGGGGCCAGTCCAGTGATGCGCTTCCTCGGTTCCAGGAGGGGCAGACCTTCATGCCGCAGGAGCTGGTGCTGAAGGAGGTGAGTGAAACCCTTGTCGGGTACCTGCAGAAAATCCAAATTGAGAGTTTAGGGTTTTAGGGTTGACGGGTTTACCCTTGGGAGCGGTGGGCGCATGTCCAGCGATGCGCTTCCTCGGTTCCAGGAGGGGCAGACCTTCATGCTGCAGGAGCTGGTGCTGAGGGAGGTGAATGAAACCCTTGGTGAGGTGGTGCAATAAGAGCACAAAACCCTTGTGAGGGTAAGGATGCACCCCTGGGAGCGGGCCAAGCACCCCTGCTTGCGCAGCAAAGCTGTATCAATGCGCACTCAACATGAGCACTACCAACAAAGAAGGCTTAAACCCTCAGCCCAGGGTTCAACCCTAAATCTTGAAACCTAAACCCCGGAGGGCACCATCCGCCCGCCTGACCTCCTCTCCGAGGCCGACTTCATCTCCCAGATGGAGCGCCACGGCATAGGCTCCAGTCTGTAAAGATAAAGAGTAATACTGCATCAACACTCATGAACTATAGACACCAAAATTGTGTTCCCATGTGACATATAATCTCATCTGACCGCAGGGCTGCACCCGCCCCCCTGACCTCCTCTCCGAGGCCGACCTCATCTCACAGATGGAGCGCCACGGCATAGGTACAGACGCCACAGTGGCCTCGCACATCAAGACCATGCTGGAGCGTGGCTACGCGATAAAGGACGAAAACCTGCGATTTAGGCCCACCCTGCTCGGTGAGGCGCTCATTGCGGCATACAGGAAAATGGATCTGGAGAATCTGTGGTTGCCTGATCTGAGGGCCAAGATCGAGGTGGCCATTACGGGGGTGGCGCGTGGCCAGCGGACCAAGGTGGGTCAAGGGTAATATTTTTACCCATAAGAAGATTGTAATAGTCCTATTTATTATTTTATTATCCTTGGGTGGGTGGGCTGATAGAGGGGGTAGGGGTGCCAGCCTGGGGATCGCAACCACAACATAAATCGGGGTATGCATGTAGTGGAGCTGGCTTAATGACTGTTGGCGCCTTTCGAATCACTGCTGGAAAGCAATGTGGGCACTGGGCCACTCAATGCCGCAAGTGCACATCACCGCACGAGCACCACCGCACAAGCCCTACAAGGCTGCATGTGCACACCAGCACACGAACCCAAAACCCTACAAGGGTTCAATCGGCGAGGTAGTGCATTGCCTGCTGCCGCGATTTGCCTCCTACCTGGCCAACCTTGGGCTAAAGTCTGTTCCATTCACCCCAGGCGAGCGTGTTAGATGAGGCCATCCGCGCATTTGAAGCAGACTTTGCCTCAGCCACCCAGCGCTCCCAGCTCATGGTACAAGAGGTTGGTCAATTCCTTAACAGGGCAACAGGTGAGGGCTGCATGGCTGCCTAGCACCAGCCTCTGCATCCTGTGTGAGTGCAGGTCCTGCTGGTTTGCCTGCCATTTGGTACATGGCCACAGGTAACACAACATGTACATGGTTAATACGAATAGTGAATGACATCTGGTAACAGGAATAGTTTATAATGTAAACACAGACAAACCAAATCTGTGCTATTGATTGGCCTAAATTGGCCTGCTCCCCTGGGTAGAAAGGGGCGAAAACGCACGCGTTTGGACCAAATGGCTGGGAATTCAAATTCAGCCACAAACGAAGAGAGCTCTGATTACATTATTGCAAGCAATTCTGAGACCAGAATTGGTGTGTGTGACTCCTGCAGGGGGCGGCGGTGGTCAGCGCGATGCCGGCGGTCCTGGGGAGGAAATATGCCCCTGCCCACTGTGCGGGGCAACCCTGCTGCTCAAGTGCGTGTTGTAATCCATTTTGGATTAGCTACAATCACATTCGTTGTTGTGAAATTAACCTGTGCATACCATTTTTTTTGGCTTTTTATTTTTTTTATATTAAGGTCCATGCCGGGTGCCACATGAAGCATGGACCAATGTGTTGCATTTACAATGGTGATGGTGGTGATGCTGCAAGGATTGGTTTACCATGCATGTCCAGCCCCTGAGCAACGCCTGCACCTTGCGCAAATCATTGTGCTGATCTGATGCCGCACACACAAACACCCGCAGACACCTTGGCAATCAATTGGCATGCTCTGGCGGCCCTAGGGTGCCGCAAATGCACCATCAACCCCTGCACCCCCCACACGAGTACCCCCCTTGCCCTTCACAACCCCGCTTCCTTGCCCCACCCGCAGGTCCCATGAGGGCCCCTCCTCGGTCCTCTCTTGGTACGTGGAGTGTTCCACCGCACCCTTCTGTCGCAAGCGCATCGACTTCCCCCTTGCCCTCACCCTGGCGGAAGTCTCCAATGAGATGTGCGCCTCGTGCTCGGGGAGTATGACTGCCCTCAAGCTGCACCTGGTGTTCAGGCGCCCGCCTGCCATACCCTATGGGCATGCACCGGACCAGGTGGGTCTGGGGCATGTTATTGAAGCATTCCTGTCAGCTATCTCAGCTATCTCGACAATGTGTAAATTATTTACATTATTTACCCTTTTTGTTTGACTGCTGCAGGTTGCGTGCATTGCCTGCGACCGCCAGCTGGCCAGCCTGCTGGAGTCATGTGGAGCACAGCGGCCACGCACACAGACAGGTGGGTGGGGGGACCTGCATGCCCGCTATCCGGTGGTGATGAGGGATTCCCGAGTACACACGGCCCCTGTATTGCATATGAAGGGGTCATGCGCACTTGGACATGCCAGATGGGTGGAAAGTTGCAAGTGCTACCCGCTTCATATGCAGGATTACACAGCCACTTGGCGATGGCGGGTAGTAATACGAATATTGCACTTTTGAGGCTGCTTGAATTTGCATATGAAGGGTCATGTGTGCTTGGAACTTCCCAGGGTAATAATACTAGAAATGGACGGTAGCATGAGCTCGTGCCAGGGCAACAAATGCTCATCTAGCTGTACTGCTGGAAAGCTGTATCTGGCTACTAACTCTTAGACATGGCCCCTGTTGTATGGCAAGGTTCCAATGGCGGTGCCCAGTCCCAGGCCTCTGGGTCAAGGGGAGGGTTTGGCGGGGCAGGCAGGGGAGGGGGAGGAGGTGCGCAAGGCAGGGGGGGAGCTGGTCCCCAGGGAACAGGCGCATCCACTGGTATGGCAACCTGCATGCTACCCCGGATTTCCTTGTCGCACTCGTTTACTATGCTCTAGTTTGACTGCGAATCTATGCGCGCACGCATGGTCGCACGCACCCTGTGTGCAATGGAACCGATACAGTCCCCACAACAACCCCAGACCTCTTTCCCGCTATCCAGGACCAGCTCCACCTGTGCCATACCAGGTAATAAGAATAAAACCAATAAATATGTGTGTAGAATAGACCAAGGTGGCAGCCGGGACTTAATTCCCTTCCCGTTTAATTTGTTTTATATATGTATTTTGTGCAATCTGTATGTACAGGGAACCGAGGAGGCGCTGCTGGCAGCCGGCGTCCCAGGGAAGACGATAGTGATGAGGACAGCGATGGTGGGCGGGGGGTTGGACGCGCACCCCGTGCCAGGGGCAGGGGCGCAGCCAGGGGCAGGGCAGGCGGTGGGGCTGCGTCTGGGCCCCCGCGTGGCGCACGGTGAGTGGTGGGGACTGTCGAGGGGTCAAGGCCTTGCGCTCAGCAGGTCCCTATTGCAGGCTGGGCGGTTGGTTGATGGTCTTTACCCCTGCGCTTGAAGCTTGTTCTATATCTCTCGCCCAACACAACATGGTATCATCTGTATGTCTAAAATTGGATCTATCTTAATTACTGTTAAAAGAGTCATTTTATGTATGGTTACAATCCTGTGTCCTCATCTGCCATGATGTGCACTACAGGGGTGGGAGCGCGGCGCGTGGAGGGCGGGGTGGGGGCGGGGGCAGGGGCCAGTCATCCATACCCCGATGCCCAATGCACGGCTTGGAGCTGCTGCTACTGACCGCACACACCGCAGCAAACGACGGCAGGCAGTGAGTACAGAATGAGCGCCGTTTTGACGCATCTGCAGCTTTCTTGGCAAGATATGTATGCATGCAAATCCGGCTGCAGCTGCAATGCATGTTATTAGCTAATAAGCTGTGTGCATATGGCGCAAGGCAGTGGAGTGCACACCGAGTCCCAGTGCCATGCTATGTTTCTTCTCCTGCTGCAACTCTGCCAAACAGGGTACCTACCGTCTTTAATACATTAATTAGTTAAGTTATTGATCTAGATCTTCCTTCGACTGTGCAGGTACTACAAGTGTGCACACCCCAGCGTAGGGCCCCAATGCCTGCAGTTCAAGTGGGTGGATGAGTACACAGATGGAGGCGGGAGTGGGAGCGGCGCGAGGGGCAGGGGTAGCGGGTTCCAGTCCGGCGGCGCACGCAGTGGGGGCGCGGGGGCGGCGAGGGGAGGGGCCAGGGCGGGTGGCAGGACAGGGAGGGGGGCGACTGGGCGAGGGGGCACTGCAAGAGGTGTGTTGTGTGGTCGGCTAAGGCCATGTGATATGTGTGTGCACATGCCAGGTGATTTTGCGCAGTAGGAAAGCAGGTTTGCGTTGTCATGGGCCATCCCTTGCTTGACGAAGGAAGGCTGCATGTGGGCAATGGAATGGATGGAATGGAATGGATGTACGTATGCACATGAGTGGTGGTGTGCACTCCATGGATATAGGTGTGGCTGGTTCTTGCAACTGATATCTAGCCCATAGCACGCCAATGCACCGTGGTGCCCACTGCACCGTGTCGTAAATACATACAAGGTTGCGAACGCATCCCTGTTTGTAAGCCACGGCTGTGTTTTGCAGGCGCTGGTGGACCCTCAGGAGGTGGCAACCCATGCTTCAAGTGCGGAGAGCTGGGCCACTGGGCCAGGGACTGCCCGAACCAATGAATCAGCCATCAGATGTCGCCAATGCAGTAAGCTTATCAGTCTCCTCCGTGTGGAGGGCAGCAGTCATAGCTTTTGCATTAGCATCAAGTTACATTCTTGGGTACGATGACTTACTCCCAACTCTGATGTGACCATTTATTCAGCACAAGAAAGATGGCCGCCCATGCCTACGTCAACGGCACTACAAGTTTTATGTATGGTATTTGGCTTTTTTTTTTTCCAGCGATCGTGACCAGAGTGGAAGTTGAAAACGCAGTGTCCTTCATGCCTGGTAGGAGCATTCTTGGTCTGATTTTGTTCAATTCTGCGCGTTTTTCTGCTAATGTCTCAGAGAGTCTGCCTTACAAGTCTATGTGACCCCTTGGCAGATTAATTCATCTGTCCGCGCAATTTTCTGCTAATGTTTGCATGCCTGGTAACTGTGACTGGGCATGTTTTCCCCATGACTACACATAAATACATGACACGACAAAACGCACACTTCCAGCATATTTATACCTAGGTTAGTAACATGTGCATGCAATTATGTATATGACAAGAAGTGTTACAACGTCCTCTTCATTCACCTAGTCTAGAGTAACCTCCTACAGAGTAGACATCTGTATAACGCTGTTGGTGATTCAAGCTCCTCAGCATTGTACAATGTCACGCCCGTAAGCAATGCAATCTCATTGTCTTAACGTTGGTGTCTGGACAGTGTTAACATGACCGGATCACCATGACTGTCCCATTGTCCCTTACTACCAACATTACTAGTACATGACTCACCGGGTGGTAAGGGCGCATGAGATCTGCAGTTCACGTGTGCATCGTTTAGACAGCAAAAGCTTGATACACACTTGAAGGAATCTAACAAATCTACGAAATAAGTATTCAATAAGAAGCAAACGTCAGTTCAAACTCAAGTATTTGGCAGGAAAGCCGATTCAGCCCAGTTCAGCCTATATTTGGTGGAGGGACAAGTTTGAAATGAAAGATGAAGAAGTGGGCATTGAAATGTGAACATTCAATGCGCACACTACCCAATCGGCTTCCAATAAATAATGTATCATTGCTATTGCTCCAAACACGAACAAGGGGGGAAAAAGACTACCACAGGTCATTGTTGCAGTGACACTCTATTATTTGAAGCTTCACCCCTGTAAAATTAAAAAGTTGTAGGAGGAGCAACCCACACCCCACCCACCCTGAGGCTCCTGTCGAGGCGATCATGACTTGAGCCAAGGGCAAGCCCCCACCCTCATATCCCCAATTGGCACCGCATCCCCGCATGGCACCACCTCACATCCCCAGTGGCCCACTGGCGCTCCCTGCCCCTGACAGCTCTTCCGCCCCATAGGGGTTTAGGGTTTCCATCTCAAAACCTTTGGGCGTGCCACAGTCAATGCCGCTTGACCCAGCCCCGCTCCATGGCCTGCTTCACGCGCCGTTTAGGGTTGAGGGTTTCCAACCCAAAAGCCTATCGGTGTGTCAATGCCGCTTGACCCAGCCCCGCTCCATCGCGTGTTTCACGCGCCGCATCACCGCCACCAGTTCGGTGCTGGTCCTGGCATGCAGGATGGTGTTTTGGCTGGCGGCTTCTGTCAGCACGCTCTTGCTGTTGCTGGCTAGGACCAAATACCTGCAAGGGAGAGTGAAAAGGTAGCTGGCGGGAGCAAATGCAACATGCCACACTGTAGGTACAGGTAAGACGCACTACGTTGCTTTTTGGGAGTTTAGGCGATGTCCTTACACTGCAGGCACTTATTCGTCACACTCTGGTATCCCCCCCTACCTGCATTTCATTTTGTGCAGCCACAGCAGCTTGACACCAATGCGCACAATGTCCTTGAGGGGTGGAACTGCACTCTCTGGAAACGACCTTGCATAGCCCATATTTGCATCACATATGCATCAAGACATGGCGGCGCCAATCCGCTCAGCACACAGAAATTCACCACTTTTTTAAAGACCAATATAGTTACGCTACGGTACCCCCCTCTCACCTGCATTTGATCATGTGCAGCTTTACAGCGGTGCGCACAACGTCCCCAGGGGATCACTGGACCTGCACTGGCTGGCCTTGACCTCAAAATGGCCCATGTTTGCATCCATAAGGCGGCCACAAACCGCAGAGCGCGCAGAAATTCACCCACATTTTTCAAAGCCGATTTTACATTACACTAGAGTTACCCCCCTCACCTGCACTTGATCATGTGCAACCACAGCAGCTTGACAGCGGTGCGCACAATGTCCCTGGGGGCGCTGGAGCTACAGTCGGAGGCCTTGATGTCCTTCACGTGCTTGGGGTAGCGCACAAACGTCTGGGCCAGGCGCGAGTTGGGCCCAAAGCGCTCCTCCACATCCGCGCGCCGCATCTTGATGCGCCATTTCCACCCCATAGAGGTGCTGCGCTGGCACTCCACCAGACCCTCAATCACCTGCAAGTTGTGAAGACGTTTTAGGAAAAATGCACCACAAATCGAGGACCAAAAATACATTCTGAAATACCTGAAATACCTTCAAATCCTGAATTGTGGTGAATGCCACCGCAGTGAGTGCAACCTCATTTCATTGGCCGATGCACACCATTCAAGGAGACTGTGGAGAAGAGAAGAGAGAGAGAGACCCTCATGAGTCCCATCGGCCCCACCTGCACTAGGACGATGTCATCTTCCTCTTTCAGGGACATTGCATCCACCACCACCAGCGCCCCGGTGCCCATCCTCTCGCCTGCACGGAGGTTTCGATCCGGCAACGCATCCCCCAGGAATAGGTGGCGGTCAGCGATGTTCTCATTGGCCCTGCACGGCATACCTCTTCGGTTTCAATAAAAACAGTCACCTTCAATAACGAACATTGTAAGATGTTTATTCAACTGTTGATAAGCAGTTAATCAATAGTTACACAATAATGGAAAAGGGCCGTTGAAGCTTGGCCCCAGGTTTTGCTCCATCTGACCATCACTTAGGGAGAGGTGGCGGTCAGCGATGTTCTCCTTAGCCCTGCAACCCAAAGGGTTTTGGATTGCACTCAATACTTGGTAACATTACATGACAGGTTTAAAATGGCCGCAGCAACAGAAAAATGATTTGTTCTGGTCAAGGCTCTCGAGTGCCGCTCCTGCATCGCATCCTTCAGGTGGCGGTCAGCGATGCTCTCCTTGGGCCTGCAAGACAACATCTTCACTTTATGAAAACAACCACCTTCAGTTACGTACAATCTTGAGATGTTCAGATTTCTGTTTGGTGTTTTGAATGACAGCTCAGCAGGTTCCAGCTCACAGCTGGGGCATGGCCACTGCATGACCCGAGGTTGCAATGCTGCTTGGCCCTGCAAGCAAAACCAGTAAGATCCAAACAAGATGAATTTTCAATCGAAGGCTGGTGGCATGACCGGGTGTGTCCCGGTGACCCCAGCATGTGCAACATCCAGCAAAGCGCGTAAGCCCCCACCGGTATAGCATATAGCAACCCTACAACACAGACCACTACATCATGCATTTGCATGCATGCAAACGTACAAATAATTAAACGCCAGTGAATCACATGCTTGTAACATTTGATAATTTAACAACAGTAAATCACATCGCACCTGTCCATCGACTCCAGCAGTTTGTAGCCCAGGAAGAACCTCACGTGGTGGCGCGGCTCGAGCAGCCAGTCCCTGATGCGGATGAGGTTACCCATAGTCTCCAGCCCATGCTTGGCGCTGGCTGGGTTGATGACCACGTAGTGGGTGGTGTCGGGGTGCGGCTGGTGGTCCAGGCCCACGTTGAACCTCGCCACCCGCTGCAGCAGGCTGTGGATGACAGGGTCCTGCAGGGGAAACACGGCACTATTTAAAATTTGCTACATTAGAATCCCCTCTGCATTTGTCCTGACACTGCTAACTTTTTTGAGGAGCTGGCTGGGTTAATGAGCATGCAGCGGTTGGTGTCGGGGTGCAGCAGGTGGTGCAACCCCAGGCCAACCTTACCACTCATTGCAGCAGGCTATGGATGACAGGATCCTGCTGGGGAAGAATAATATTAGATACTTAGTATTCGCTGAAAAGGAAAGTTTTTATGATGTCTTGTCATTTGGTTTGTGAATTTTGGTGGTGGCTGGGTTGACGAGAATGTAGCGGGTGGTGTGGGGGTGCGGCTGGTGGTCCCGCCCCAACTTAAACCTTGCCACCCGCTGTAGCAGGCTGTGGATGACAGGAGGATCCTGCTGGAAAAGAAAAGATTGAAACACTTGGTTCCGTACAGGTATTTGGCCCCAAAAAGAAGATATTTTGACGATACTTCGTCGTGGAACCAGGTGGTGGATAATAATCAGGGGTGAGGGAGCAAAGCAGAGTGATGGTGCGAGGAACAAGAGGGAGCGAGATCCCAGGGATTAGAGCCTATTGGCATGGGTATGGAAATGAATGCCATGTGCAATTACCTGCGGATCGTAGCCGATGAAAAACACGCCCTTGTACGGCGGGACATGCACATCACTAACAGGCTCGTAGCCGGGGCGGCGCATGGCATCCGGCCCCGAGGGCGGCCCCGCGTGTCCACTGGGGGCTGCTGGTGCGCCTTGCTGATGGCCCGTCAGAGACAGGCGCTCCTGGGGATTTGAACCTGAGGGAGCAGCAAGTTTAGGGTTTGGGGGTTAGGGTAATTGGTGCGCCATGCTGGTGCCCCGTCAGCGACAGGCGCTCCCGGGGATTTGCACCTGAGGGAGCAGCAAGTTTAGGGTTTAGGGTGTTACTATTGCTTTGTTGCCGTTGTTGTTGCCTTTCTTCATGAGTAGTGGACTCGAAAAACGGGCTACTCCATCACAATGATGTGCATGAGTCGGTGCGTGGCTTGGAAGCATTTTTTTGTCATTGTGATCATGTAAGCCCATATTTTCATTTGTTTTAGCTGACGTGATTTTGGCCTACTGGATGAATGAGCGAGTATTCATCCTGTTGCCTTCAAAAAGAGGGGAAAACAATTGAGGGCGTGCAATGTAAGTGACACATCTGGATCAGGGACCAGGCTGTCGCATGCAACTCACCTGAGGTACCAGTGGGGACCGACGCCACCCGCTGCAGGTTTCCATGGGCCACTGGCGCAGGTCTGATCCCAGAAGAAAAACCCTCCGGAAGGGACGTGGTCTTGGGCAGCAGCAGTGCCGCAGCCTGCGTTTGGCTGACAGGGGCGCGATTCCCAGCCTGCAAGGAGGAGGACCTGGGCAGGGATGATGTGTCGGTGGCCGCCGGGGATTGCAGCGCCCGCGCCGCGTGCGCCGCCGCCGACGCCAGCGGCGTCGGTGCGGGATTTGGCAAACTGGGCGTGGCTGGCTTATAGCTGGAGGTTGGCCTCTTGGGCACCAGTGATGTAGAACATGTGGGTTGTGCCGAGGGCCAAGTGGCCGATGTGCCTAGGGGTAGGGATGATGCTTGGGGCAGGCGGTCGGCGTTGGTGTCGGGGCGAGCGGCGCCCATGGGGAGGCTCTTCGACCGATGCATGAGGCCTCCGGTGGATTGGGCGGCGGCATCCTGTGCTTCTGCCTCTGCCTTGGCAGCCTGTTGGGCCACCTGCACAGGATACAGAAGGCTGTTTAGGGTTTAGGGTTTAGGGTTTAGGGTTGGGCCACCTGCACAGGATACAGAAGGCTGGTCAATCACATCATACCATGTGGGCCCTCATGCGAATCCCAACACAATTGAATTAAGGTCAAATGGTCGAAACACTTTGGAGCCCATTGCCCGTGCCTCATAACTTCATGAAAGGGCATTTAGTATCAACCATAAGTGACAAACTCAGGGACATTAGGCTAAGCTGGTTGGGACATTTAGGACGTTTATCAGACGATCGGCTTCCTA